>CM050324.1:13928845-13948845 GCA_027475135.1 Bactrocera correcta
GCGTATATACAAGAAAATCGACTATATACCTAAATATAAGATTACGGAACTCTTCCAAATGCACTGCCGTTACGCCGTTAAAGCTTTTGTAGACTTCAGTAAGATAAAGAGGGTTAATTATCTTAAATATGTTAAACTAATGTTTTGAAGCATTTCGATGTCGATTGCTAAATGCGTGTATACAACAAAATCGACTTTATACCTAAATATAAGTTAACGGAATTCTTCTAAATGCACTGTCGTTATGCCGCCATGGCTTTATATCACCTTCATTACGTTAAAGAAGGTTAACTAACTTAAATATGTTAAACTAATGATTTGAAGATTTTCGATATCGATTGCTAAATGTGTATGTACAACAAAATCGACTTTATACCTAAATATAAGATAACGGAATTCATATAAATATACTGCCGTTATGCCGTTATGGCTTTATATAAACTTCAGTAAGATAAAGAAGGTTAATTAACTTACATATGCTAAACCAGTTATTTGAAGCATTTCGATATATATTGCTAAATGTGTAAATACAAGAAAATCTACTTCATACCTAAATATAAGATAACGGAATTCATATAAATATACTGCCGTTATGCCGCCATGGCTTTGTATCACCTTCATTACGTTAAAGAAGGTTAACTAACTTAAATATGTTAAAGTAATGATTTGAAGCATTTCGATATCGATAGCTAAATGTATATATACAAGAAAATCGACTTTATACCTAAATATAAGATAACGGAATTCTTCTAAATGCACTGTCGTTATGCCGCCATGGCTATATGCCAACTTCAGATCGTTAAAGAAGGTCTATTAACATAAATATGTTAAACTTATGAGTTGAAGCATCTTGATATCGATCGCTAAATGTGTATATACAAGAAAATCGACTTTTTACAAAAAAAAAAAGTCTACGGAATTCTTCCAAATGTACTGTCGTTATGCCGCCATGGCTTTATATCAACTTCAATACGTTAAAGAAGGTTGACTAGCTTAAATATGTTAAACTAATGAATTGAAGCATTTCGATATCGATAGCTAAATGTGTATATACAAGAAAATCGACTTTATACCTAAATATAAGATTACGGAATTCTTCTAAATGCACTGCCGTTATGCCGCCATGGCCTTAAGCCAACTTCAGTTCGTTAAAGAAGGTTTATTAACTTAAATATGTTAAACCTGTTATTTGCAGCGTTTCGATATCGATTGCTTAATGCATATATACCAGAAAATCGACTTTATACCTAAATATAAGACTACGGAATTCTTCCAAATGTACTGTCGTTATGCCGCCATGGCTTTATATCAACTTCAATACGTTAAAGAAGGGTGATTAACTTAAATATGTTAAACTAATGATTTGGAGCATTTCGATATTGATAGCTTAATGTGTATATACAAGAAATCGACTTTATCCTAAACATAAGATTACGGAATTCTTCTAAATGCACTGCCGTTATGCCGCCATGGCCTTAAGCCAACTTCAGTTTAAAGAAGGTTTATTAACTTAAATATGTTAAACCTGTTATTTAAAGCATTTCGATATCGATTGCTTAATGCATATATACCAGAAAATCGACTTTATACCTAAATATAAGACTACGGAATTCTTCCAAATGTACTGTCGTTATGCCGCCATGGCTTTATATCAACTTCAATACGTTAAAGAAGGGTGATTAACTTAAATATGTTAAACTAATGATTTGGAGCATTTCGATATCAATAGCTAAATGGTTATATACAAGAAAATCGACTTTATACCTAAATATAAGATTACGGAATTCTTCTACATGCACTGTCGTAATGCCGCCATGGCTATATGCCAACTTCAGATCGTTAAAGAAGGTTTATTAACTTAAATATGTTAAACGAATGATTTGAAGCATTTCGATATCGATTGCTAAATGTTTATATACAAGAAAATTGACTTTATTCCTAAATATAAGACTGCGGAATTCTTACAAATGTACTGTCGTTATGCCGCCATGGCTTTATATCAACTTCAATACGTTAAAGAAGGTTAATTAACTTAAATATGTTAAACTAATGATTTGAAACATTTCGATATCGATTGCTAAATGCGTATATACAACAAAATCGACTTTATACCTAAATATAAGATTACGGAATTCTTCCAAATGTACTATCGTTATGCCGCCATGGCTTTATATCAACTACAATACGTTAGAGAAGGTTAATTAACTTAAATATGTAAAACTAATGATTTGAAGCATTTCGATATCGATAGCTAAATGTGCATATACAAGAAAGTCGAATTTATACCTAAATATAAGATTACGGAATTCTTCTTAATGCACTGTCGGTATGCCGCCATGGCCTTAAGCCAACTTCAGTTCGTTAAAGAAGGTTTATTAACTTAAATATGTTAAACCAGTTATTTGAAGCATTTCGATATCGATTGCGTAATGCATATATACCAGAAAATCGACTTTATACCTAAATATAAGACTACGGAATTCTTCCAAATGTACCGTCGTTATGCCGCCATGGCTTTATATCAACTTCAATACGTTAAAGAAGTTTAATTAACTTAAATATGTTAAAATAATGGTTTGAAGCATTTCGATATCGATTGCTAAATGCGTATATACAACAAAATCGACTTTATACCTAAATTAAGATTACGGAATTCTTCTAAATGCACTGTCGTTATGCCGCCATGGCTTTATATCACCTTCATTACGTTAAAGAAGGTTAATTAACTTAAATATGTTAAACTAATTATTTGAAGCATTTCGATATCGATTGCTAAATGTGTATGTACAACAAAATCGACTTTATACCTAAATATAAGATAACGGAATTCATATAAATATACTGCCGTTAAGCCGTTATGGCTTTATGTAAACTTCAGTAACATAAAGAAGGTTAATTAACTTAAATATGCTAAACCAGTTATTTGAAGCATTTCGATATCGATAGCTAAATGTGCATATACAAGAAAGTCGAATTTATACCTAAATATAAGATTACGGAATTCTTCTTAATGCACTGTCGTTATGCCGCCATGGCCTTAAGCCAACTTCAGTTCGTTAAAGAAGGTTTATTAACTTAAATATGTTAAACCAGTTATTTGAAGCATTTCGATATCGATTGCGTAATGCATATATACCAGAAAATCGACTTTATACCTAAATATAAGACTACGGAATTCTTCCAAATGTACTGTCGTTATGCCGCCATGGCTTTATATCAACTTCAATACGTTAAAGAAGTTTAATTAACTTAAATATGTTAAAATAATGGTTTGAAGCAATTCGATATCGATTGCTAAATGCGTATATACAACAAAATCGACTTTATACCTAAATATAAGATTACGGAATTCTTCTAAATGCACTGTCGTTATGCCGCCATGGCTTTATATCACCTTCATTACGTTAAAGAAGGTTAATTAACTTAAATATGTTAAACAATTATTTGAAGCATTTCGATATCGATTACTAAATGAGTATATACAAGAAAATCGACTTTATACCTAAATATAAGATTATGGAATTCTTCTAAATGCACTGCCGTTATGCCGCCATGGCTTTATGCCAACTTCAGTTCGTTAAAGAAGGCTTATTAACTTAAATATGTTAAACTAATGATTTGAAGCATATCGATATCGATAGCTAAATGTATATATACAAGAAAATCGACTTTATACCTAAATATAAGATAACGGAATTCTTCTAAATGCACTGTCGTTATGCCGCCATGGCTATATGCCAAATTCAGATCGTTAAAGAAGGTCTATTAACATAAATATGTTAAACTTATGAGTTGAAGCATCTTAATATCGATCGCTAAATGTGTATATACAAGAAAATCGACTTTTTACAAAAAAAAAAAGACTACGGAATTCTTCCAAATGTACTGTCGTTATGCCGCCATGGCTTTATATCAACTTCAATACGTTAAAGAAGGTTGACTAGCTTAAATATGTTAAACTAATGAATTGAAGCATTTCGATATCGATAGCTAAATGTATATATACAAGAAAATCGACTTTATACCTAAATATAAGATTACGGAATTCTTCTAAATGCACTGCCGTTATGCCGCCATGGCCTTAAGCCAACTTCAGTTCGTTAAAGAAGGTTTATTAACTTAAATATGTTAAACCTGTTATTTGAAGCATTTCGATATCGATTGCTTAATGCATATATACCAGAAAATCGACTTTATACCTAAATATAAGACTACGGAATTCTTCCAAATGTACTGTCGTTATGCCGCCATGGCTTTATATCAACTTCAATACGTTAAAGAAGGGTGATTAACTTAAATATGTTAAACTAATGATTTGGAGCATTTCGATATTGATAGCTAAATGTGTATATACAAGAAAATCGACTTTATACCTAAATATAAGATTACGGAATTCTTCTAAATGCACTGCCGTTATGCCGCCATGGCCTTAAGCCAACTTCAGTTCGTTAAAGAAGGTTTATTAACTTAAATATGTTAAACCTGTTATTTGAAGCATTTCGATATCGATTGCTTAATGCATATATACCAGAAAATCGACTTTATACCTAAATATAAGACTACGGAATTCTTCCAAATGTACTGTCGTTATGCCGCCATGGCTTTATATCAACTTCAATACGTTAAAGAAGGGTGATTAACTTAAATATGTTAAACTAATGATTTGGAGCATTTCGATATCGATAGCTAAATGTGTATATACAAGAAAATCGACTTTATACCTAAATATAAGATTACGGAATTCTTCTAAATGCACTGCCGTTATGCCGCCATGGCTTATGCCAACTTCAGTTCGTTAAAGAAGGTTTATTAACTTAAATATGTTAAACTGAATGATTTGAAGCATTTCGATATCGATTGCTAAATGTTATATACAAGAAAATCGACTTTATACCTAAATATAAGACTACGGAATTCTTCCAAATGTACTGTCGTTATGCCGCCATGGCTTTATATCAACTTCAATACGTTAAAGAAGGTTTATTAACTTAAATATGTTAAACTATTGATTTGAAGCATTTCGATATCGATTGCTAAATGAGTATATACAAGAAAATCGACTTTATACCTAAATATAAGATTACGGAATTCTTCGAAATGCACTGCCGTTATGCCGCCATGGCTTTATATCAACTACAATACGTTAGAGAAGGTTAATTAACTTAAATATGTAAAACTAATGATTTGAAGCATTTCGATATCGATAGCTAAATGTGCATATACAAGAAAGTCGAATTTATACCTAAATATAAGATTACGGAATTCTTCTTAATGCACTGTCGTTATGCCGCCATGGCCTTAAGCCAACTTCAGTTCGTTAAAGAAGGTTTATTAACTTAAATATGTTAAACCAGTTATTTGAAGCATTTCGATATCGATTGCGTAATGCATATATACCAGAAAATCGACTTTATACCTAAATATAAGACTACGGAATTCTTCCAAATGTACTGTCGTTATGCCGCCATGGCTTTATATCAACTTCAATACGTTAAAGAAGTTTAATTAACTTAAATATGTTAAACTAATGATTTGGAGCATTTCGATATCGATAGCTAAATGTGTATATACAAGAAAATCGACTTTATACCTAAATATAAGATTACGGAATTCTTCTACATGCACTGTCGTTATGCCGCCATGGCTATATGCCAACTTCAGATCGTTAAAGAAGGTTTATTAACTTAAATATGTTAAACGAATGATTTGAAGCATTTCGATATCGATTGCTAAATGTTATATACAAGAAAATTGACTTTATACCTAAATATAAGACTGCGGAATTCTTACAAATGTACTGTCGTTATGCCGCTATGGCTTTATATCAACTTCAATACGTTAAAGAAGGTTAATTAACTTAAATATGTTAAACTATTGATTTTTAAGCATTTCGATATCGATTGCTAAATGGTAAAATACAAGAAAATCGACTTTATACCTAAATATAAAATTATGACATTACGGAATTCTTCAAATGCACTTCCGTTATACCGTTAAGGCTTTATTAGACTTCAGTAAGTTAAAAAGCGTTTATTAACTTAATATGTTAAACTAATGATATGAAGCATTTCGATATCGAAAGCTAAATGTGTATATACAAGAAAATCGACTTTATACCTAAATATAAGATTACGGAATTCTTCTAATGCACTGCCGTTATGCCGCCATGGCCTTAAGCCAACTTCAGTTCGTTAAAGAAGGTTTATTAACTTAAATATGTTAAACCAGTTATTTGAAGCATTTCGATATCGATTGCTAAATGCATATATACCAGAAAATCGACTTTATACCTAAATATAAGACTTTCGGAATTCTTCCAAATGTACTGTCGTTATGCCGCCATGGCTTTATATCAACTTCAATACGTTAAAGAAGGTTAATTAACTTAAATATGTTAAACTAATGATTTGAAGCATTTCGATATCGATAGCTAAATGTGTATATACAAGAAAATCGACTTTATACCTAAATATAAGATTACGGAATTCTTCTACATGCACTGTCGTAATGCCGCCATGGCTATATGCCAACTTCAGATCGTTAAAGAAGGTTTATTAACTTAAATATGTTAAACGAATGATTTGAAGCATTTCGATATCGATTGCTAAATGTTTATATACAAGAAAATTGACTTTATTCCTAAATATAAGACTGCGGAATTCTTACAAATGTACTGTCGTTATGCCGCCATGGCTTTATATCAACTTCAATACGTTTGTTTAGGCCAGCGCCTAATTTCTTTTTACCACCCCCTAGTGAGTATATAACAAACCATTGCCAGTTAGCTTTTAATAGTTTTCACTCAACTGTTAATAGCTTTCACTCAACTGGCAATGGTTTCGTTGAAAACTCCCACTTAGCAAGCGATTCTGCTAGTGAGGCTAAAGCACTTTTTTCTAGAGAGCGATTCGGAGAAGACGTCGTCCACCGGCCACCACAACCAGCATCACCATAAATGTAAGTAATTTTTGGTAATTATCAATTAATAAAATAAAAATCTTAAACATTTCAATTTGATTATATGAAACACAAACGTTGTGGTTTTATTCACTAAATACTCTTGTTTTCCCGTTTTTTTTTCATATTCTCAACGATCGACGCATCGTCCATAAATTGACTCGTCGACCGTTCGAGATATATTCATGGTCCTTCGAGCCGGATTAAAACAAATATATTTTTCAAACAAGTTTTTGGCACTGTACACCAGCGGACAATTAACACCGATCTCTGTTGCACAAACACAAACGAGGCGCTGCACACCAACGGACAATTAACACCGATTCTTGTTTCACTTCACAGCAACGTGGGCAAACCAGGTACGTGATTGACTTAATATCACTGGGTTACAAATCGTTTTAAAAGAAAAAATAAAATAAAAATAGTTAGTTTTAATCGCATTTATTGGTGACAAATCGTTTATAAAAGTGACAAAGTGACTAGTGTTTTTAGT
Source organism: Bactrocera correcta (assembly GCA_027475135.1). Classification (NCBI taxonomy): domain Eukaryota; kingdom Metazoa; phylum Arthropoda; class Insecta; order Diptera; family Tephritidae; genus Bactrocera; species Bactrocera correcta. The sequence goes on from CM050324.1 coordinate 13,936,296, forward strand.
GTTTCAGTGGGATAATTACAAAAGCAAAATCATCCGTAAGTGCACGGTTACGTTTACCGGATTTTGTGCGGTAATATTTTTTCTCGTATATATTTTTTTTTTTTTTCTCTCATATACATATCACTTGCGGCACTAATTTTTTGATTTTTATCATTTTTTCGATTTTGTGCGGTAATACTTTTTCACCTATTTTCACATATCACTTACGGCACTAATTTTTTGATTTTTATCATCTTTTCGATTTTGTGCGGTAATACTTTTTCACATATTTTCACATATCACTAACGGCACTAATTTTTTGATTTTTATCATTTTTTCGATTTTGTGCGGCAATACTTTTTTACATATTTTCACATATCACTTACGGCACTGATTTTCTTTTGATTCTTTCTCTATTTGTTGAAGAAATTTCTGTTTTTGTTTCTTTTTTTCACTGAGACACTGCACTTTTTTCACCTTTAAACACTTTTATTTAACAAATTGATTTTCGTCGGCGTATCTTGGGTGGCGAGCCATATTAAGTGGCATCTTTATACATACCAAGTACGACTACACATATATATTCTCGTTTTTTGTTGGCAGTGGTGTGCTGCAACTCATATATATATTAAATAAAGTACCAAAGCCAGATATACTGCGATATCGGCTACTATAGTTAAAAATTTTGTTTGCTAAAATATATCGAATAAACTAAATATTATTGACCAGCCAGATATATTGCGATATCGGCTACTATAGTTAAAAATTTTGTTTGCTAAAATATATCGAATAAACTAAATATTATTGACCAGCCAGATATATTGCGATATCGGCTAAAACAGTCAAAAAATTTTCTTTTTTCTATTTTCTTGTTTGGTTGGCAGTGGTGTGCTGCAAATAAAAATTTACAATAGTGGGGAATTATTTCCAAAACGATTCCCATATTCTTTAGATCAAAGTCTGCTCAGTCTTGAGTATTACTCTATTCCTTTAAATTTAAATTTGAATTTTCAATTCTTCTTGTCACTTATATCGAAACCATGGAAGCTTTCATGCGCTTAGTAGACTACGTTGTCGAATACGAGTCTGAATTCAGTGCTGCATCAAAGGATATCTCGAAGAACGCTCTTGTGATGCAACAAGACGAGCTGAAAGAGATGTGGTGCAAAGCGAAAGCTGCCCATGACGACCTCAACAGCAAAGGGGACATGTCCTCAAAGGACTATGCCCTTATTAAAAAAAAATTCAAGCTAGGTGGGCAATGCTACATACGTTGCATGGGGGCAATGAAGGATATGTCTGAGATCCTCTCAACCCCCAAAGACACCGAAAAATCTGTTGAAGTAGACAGTAACCACTCCCTTCCGCCTTGCGATACGGATGTTGACTACCTTTCATGGCCAACATTCCGGGATATGTTCACGGCCGTATACATCAAAAGCACGCGCCTGTCACCTGTTGAGAAATTATACCATCTCAACAAAAAGACACAAGGGGAGGCGAAGGCTATTGTATCAAAATGCCCGCTAACAAATGATGGCTTTGCAATGGCGTGGAAGGGATTGACTGATATGTACGAGAATGAGCGAATTCTTGTCGAAACCCAAGTCGACATACTGCTCGACTTACCGTCAATCGACAAGGAGTGCTCAAGCTCGATAAAGTGGCTACAGCGGGAGATCAACAGCTGCATCTCCTGCCTGACAGCCAATAAAGTGGACATTGGGAACTGGGACCCAATCATAATCCGCATTTGTTCTAAGAGACTGCCACAGGCAACATTGGCCCTATGGGAACAGTCTGTAAAGAACAAGACCAAGACGTCGAAGTGGGAGGAATTGGACAACTTCCTCACGGATAGATACCGTGATTTGGAGGCAATAGAACGTGCCAAGAAATCGTCCAATTCTGTAAAGCCTGTCAGTGCACCCACACAGAATAAATACAACAACAATAGCCATCAGAACAGACTCGGCGCCTTCCAAGTAAGCGTTGAGAAATCAACATGTCTGATGTGCAAAAGTGCAGATCACAAATTAAGATCTTGCCCCATGTTTCTTAACATGGCACCAGCGGACAGGATCAAGTTCGCTAAGCGCAACAATCGCTGCATCAATTGCCTCGGCTTTGGGCATTTAGTGTCGCAATGCACCAGTGAATTCAACTGCAGCACGTGCCACGCGAGACATCACACACTCCTACATTTGAGGACAGTGCAGCCTAGCAGCCAAAGAGGCTCATCTACGCCATCGGACGAGATTCCGTCTACGTCCAGGCAAGCGCAGCAGAAGCGCAACTTCAACAAGTCAAAGGCAAGCCAACGACTCAAGTACAGTCGTGCTTCGCTAACAGCGACAAAGGTGTCTTGTTAGAAACGGCACAAATAAATATAAATTACAGCGGCGTTACCTATGCCGAAAGAGCACTCATCGACTCCGGGTCAGAGTGCTCTTTCATCACAGAAAGGCTGAAGCGTAGAATCAACTTGCCAGTGAGGAAGATAAATGCCCAGGTGTCCGGCATCAACAACACCGTATCTGCGCAAGTGAAGGAAGCATGTAGTGTCGAGTTGCGGTCACCAATTGACCCACTTGTATCAATCACAACGAACATGATGGTTCTGCCGAAATTAACGGGAAACTTGCCGACTTGCCATATTAGCGCACTAACTCGGCAGGCTTTCCCAGATCTCACGTTGGCGGATAAGAGGTTCTTCGTCAATGAACCCGTGGACGTCATACTCGGTGGTGACGTCTATCCCCAGATTATGCTGGATGGTATACGCAAGAACGTGCTGGGATCACTCCTTGCGCAAGAGACCGTGTTCGGTTGGATAGTCACAGGGCGTGCTAATACAATTAAGCCAACCAACACTTGCGTCTCGTATTACAACGAAATATCGCTGGAAAAGCGGTTAGCTTCGTTCTGGGAGTTGGAAGAGATGTCCAAGGAGAGGAAGTTAAGCGAGGAGGACAGGTATTGCGAAGAGCTCTATAAGAAGACAACGAAGCGAAATGAAGACGGGAAGTACGTTGTATCGCTACCATTCAGGAAAGACTATCCGGTCAACATTAGTCTAGGTAGTTCCTTAAAGATTGCGTACTCCCAGTTTTATCGCAATGAAGCTCGGTTGTCCAGAGACGAAAACCTGCAAAAAGAATACAATAGAGTGTTAAATGAATATGTTGAGCTGGGTCATATGGCAAAGATACATACCAATCAAACGGCCGACGCTAGTGACAACTATTACCTGCCTCACCACGCCGTAAAGAAGGAAGAGAGCACATCGACAAAGGTGCGTGTAGTGTTCAATGCATTGCAAGCGACTTCAAACGGCACTTCGCTGAATGACATCCTTCTCCCCGGTCCAGTTCTTCAGGCAGATCTGACCATATTAATTCTGCGATGGCGTTTATTTAAATATGTCTTCAATAGCGATATTGAGAAGATGTATCGCCAAATCCTGTTGAAAGCTGATCAAACGAAGTACCAGCGAATCGTTTTCCGCAACCATCCGACCGAACAAACCAATATTTTTGAATTGAAGACGGTTCGGGATCAACTGTGCTCCTTATCTGGCAATAAGGACATTACTTCAATTAGCCGACGACGTTGAAAGCTCACTACCAGTAGCCTCAAACATACTCAGGAAGTGCATGTATGTTGATGATGTCTTAGCAGGTGGACACTCTGTAGAGGCTGCAATTAAATCTAGAGATGAGTTAAGAACAGCATTGGAGTCGGCAGGTTTCCCATTACGAAAATGGACAGCCAATTGTGGGAAAATTTTACAAGGCCTTCCAAAAGACCACTTGCTTAACAAGGAGTTTTTAGACTTCGAAGACACAAGTGATGTTAAGGCTCTTGGGATAAGGTGGAATGCGCATACTGACTTCTTTTATTTTAAAACAAAACCTATACTCAGCCCAGAATCATATACAAAGAGAGCTATCCTCTCAGATATCGCCAAACTGTTTGACCCATTAGGATGGCTAGCACCGATAATAGTCACAGCCAAAATGATAATGCAACATATTTGGTTAGAAGGAACAAAATGGGACGAGGTTGTATCTCCTGCCACATTGGATCGTTGGAACGCTTTCATGGATAACCACCGGTACATAAACAACATTAAAATTCCACGATGGGTCCACTTTTCGCCAACGGACGATGTGTCCATTCATGCATTCTGCGATGCGTCAGAGAAAGCATACGCAGCAACTGTCTACCTGCGCGTAAAGACAAGCAACGGAGTTTGCGTCAGCCTACTATTGGCAAAAACCAGAGTAGCGCCTGTCAAAACTGTATCTTTACCACGCCTGGAACTGTGCGGCGCCGTATTACTGGCCGAAACAGTTGAATCTGTCGTCAGCAACCTGGCGCTGACTCATCTTAACCTTAAACTATGGACGGATTCGACCATCGTTCTCGCATGGATTCGCAAGCCACCATGTTCATGGTCAACGTTTGTATCCCATCGAGTGACAAAAATAATAGAAAAGGTCGGCAACGCAAATTGGAATCATGTCGATTCAGGATCTAACCCTGCAGACTTAGCCAGTCGGGGACTTATGGCACAGGATTTGGTGGAAAACACCTTGTGGTGGCAGGGACCTTCTTGGCTGCAAGAAGATCAATGCAAATGGCCATTACAACAAAACGACTACGAGACGACAATAGAGGGAAAACAGGTACGTGTACATGCTTGTACAACTATACAGGGGAATTCTAACGACATTCTTGACCGTTTTTCTAGTTTGCCGAGAGCTTTGAGAGTGTTATCATACGTTATGAGATTCTCTCAAAGAACTCATCCAAACACAAAGGCTTCTTTTCAACAAAAGTCTTGCTTAATTTCATCCGAAGAAATTAAAGCAACGACAAGACGTTTGATAATAAATACGCAGAAGCAGAAATATGGTCAAGAGTATGGTTGTTTGAAATCCGCTAAGCCCATCGATGCAAAAAGTGAAATCCTCTCTCCTAATCCATTCCTCGATAAAGATGAAGTGATGAGAACTGGTGGCCGTCTCAGTGCGTCTCTCGATTTGTCATACAATGAGCGCCATCCAATTATCCTTCCATACAACTGCGTATTGTCTCGTCTAATAATCCAGTTTATCCATCAAGTCTCTTTGCATGGAGAAAATCAGCTGATGTTACGGCTATCGCGAGCTCAGTATTGGATTCCAAGGGTGAAAAACTTGATTCGATCCATTATCCACAACTGTAAGACGTGCACGATCTTCAAAAAACGTGCTCAGACGCAACTCATGGGAGCACTTCCGTCCGAACGATCCACATTTTCACGCGCTTTTACCAATACGGGGATTGATTTCGCGGGTCCGTTTGAAATAAAAAGCTACCGTGGAAGAGGATGCCGTGTATCCAAAGGGTATGTCTGCCTGTTTGTCTCTTTTACAACAAGGGCCATCCACCTGGAGGCCACTACCGACTTATCAACACAATCGTTTTTAGCAGCCCTCTCTAGATTCGTTTCAAGAAGAGGTTGCCCCAAAAATATTTATTCGGACAATGGAACAAACTTCGTTGGAGCATCGAGATCCCTAAGGTCCGAACTTAAAGCCTTCGTAGCCGATGCTCGCAACAATGCTATCTCAAGGTATAGCCACCAAGCTCTTACATGGCATTTCATACCTGCTGCAGCTCCTCATATGGGCGGACTTTGGGAAGCAGGTGTGAAAAGCTTTAAGAGTCACTTTCGGAAGGTTGCGTCTGGGCACAAATACACTCTTAAAGAGTTTAACACACTCTTATGCCGAATTGAGTCTTGCCTTAATTCGCGACCATTAAGCCCAGCCTCAAACGAACCTACCGATTTGGAGCCACTTACTCCAGGACATTTTTTGGTCGGCGGACATCTGATGGCCCCACCAGAACCGGATATAAATGAAAGCAGTGCCTCTATCGTAAATAGATGGCAAAAACTTAAGGCACTATATCAATCCTTCTGCAAAAGGTGGAAAACCGAATACCTAAATGAAATGCAGAAGCGCATTAAGTGGAAACATTCCAAAACAAATTTAAAGACAGGTGATCTTGTCGTCATCAAGGAAGACAATTTGTCACCGAACGAGTGGAGATTGGGTAGGATTGTCAATATACACCCAGGTGCTGATACCCGAGTACGAGTAGTTGACATTATCACTGAAAAAGGCCAAGTTACAAGACCGCTTGCCAAATTGGTCTTACTACCACCCTACGAGGAGAAGAAGGTGGATGCACACCCTACTCCACGCAACAGTTCCATAGCCACATTGGAAGCCTAGCTTTCCGATATACTTACTACTATCCAAACAGAAAAAAAAAAAAGTTAAGTTCGGGTTCACCGGAGCTAATATACCCTTCATAGGCGTATTTCTTTTAGGTACTACGTGTTCAGTTTGTATTGAAGCCATATGCCTATTTTTGCGGAGAATATGTTATCACCTAAAGCAGTGATATATGTCAAATTTCTTGAAGATATGTTGTCAAATGTGAAAGTTTTCCATACAAGAACTTGATTCCGATCGTTCAGTTTGTATGGCAGCTATATGTTATGTCCGTTATCAATCGTTCCGACAAATGAGCAGCTTCTTAAAGAGAAAATGACGTTCGCAAAATTTTAAAATGATATGAAGAAAACTGAGGGACTATTTCGTATATATACAGACAGACGGACGTGGCTGGGTCAACAATTTCCGCTAATGTGTTCCTTTATATGTATATAGTCTTTATTTTCATTAATTTACTTAGGTTTTGAATTGTTCAACATTCATGTAACAAGATCATCCCACATTTTGAAAGTATTATCAAAATTATACATTTGAGTAAAGACGATTAATAATTAATATTCTAGGTAGGTACAAATGCTTTTTTCTACACTAGTTATGTTAAACCTACACATATATGTTGCAAATCTTCAAAGTGCATCGGTATATTGCTGTCAAACCACGCATGTATTAGTCTCACTTAAAATTCAATTTTACGCGGAACTTAAAACGTTTTTAGATGAATTTAACATGTGCATGTGTGTTACACATGCAAACGATTCAAATTATTGCTCTTATGTATTCCAATACGCTTTAAAACAATCATATTCAAAATCTGCACACCGTTTTATTTTTTCATTCATTTACACCGCATTTAAACATGCAACACACCTTATTACCAGACAATGCATAAATATAATACTATGGTATGCGAGTTTGCTATCCTGCTGATCAATAATTGTGGAAATGGATGTAATACCAAGTATATTTCCCGCGAACAATAAAAGCACCGGATAATTAAAATAGAAGAACATGCTCAACTATATCTGGCTAATATCGATAAATGTCTTACCCTCAGCGCTGCCTTCCTTACGTTCAGCCTTCCATCCATGGCTGTTGGTGAATGCTTCCAACATGTTATCACCATGCCAGCCAGAGATGGCACGAATGCAACAGCAGCTGGATTGTAACCGATCTTCTTGATGTATGAGGATACTTCCTGCGTGATTTCCTCATAACAAGCCTCACTGTATGGTGGTTTGGACGAATCCATCTTGTTGACACCAGCGATCAGTTGTTTCGCACCAGAGGTGAAATTAAGAAGAACGTTCTCACAAGTCTGAAAAATAAAGGAAAATATTTAAATAAATATAGAAATAACATTGTTTTTAATTACTTACCATAACCTTCTTGACGGGCTCACGTGCAAGGAAATCTCAACATACAATAGAAATGTCATTCATGACATACAGTGATGCCATGCCGTCAGTTTTTTAATTCGCCTTAAAAAATTTTTTTACAACAGTGAATCTAAAACTGTTGTCTCTCAAACTATGAGGCATAACTCATGCTTATGGTTTTTAAATTCAATTTTTTTTGCAAATGCCAATGCAAATAGCAAAGTTGCAAACCTAAACTCTCCTTCTACAGCAGCACATGTATGCATTGCCCTTGAATTTACTGAGCAAGAAGCATTTTAGTGACAAGTAAGAATTGAAAATAATTATTAAACCAAATTGTGTTTAACATTTTCTTTGGTGGCAGGCCACTTTGTCGAAAACATACGACAAATAAAACAATAACGATAACATAAATTTGATGCTAAAAGCAAAAATGTTTTTTATTTAATTATTATTTGCAACACTATGGTAAGGTAAGGCAGTTCACACCACATAAGGCCGCCTACACACTATGGTAATGTAAGGCAGTTCACACCACATAAGGCCGCCTCCACACTATGCAATATATAATATAATTTATGCACTTTTTCTCGCCACCCAATCAGTTTTAGATGATATTCAAAACCAAACAACACAAAATCGTCAACAGATTAATTTCAGGAAGATGACTCGCTACAGTAGCTTGAAGAAGACCGCGGCGCTACACCCGAATCGGTACACACTTTCTTGCACGCTGTGCAAGGGAAAGCAGCCATTGCGGCTCTGCTCGTCCTTCCGGGCCAAGACACCGGAGGAGCGCCTACGGGAAGCTCTCATAGGCAAATATTGTGTTAATTGCCTTGCGATAAACCACAGGTCAGCGAATTGCCCCAGCGACGCACGGTGCCGGCGCTGCAACGAAAAGCACCACACAATGCTCCACATCGGGGAAAATACGCGTCGCCGCCCCACAATGCCTCAAAACCCGTCGTGGAGCGAACAAATGAGCTCCGACGATGCTCTATCTATCTATGCGTCAGACGCTGGAACGGAGACTAGGCCTCTCCAACCAGCACCGGAGGGAGAATCATTGGAAACTGGAGCGGAAACACGGCCTTTCCGCCCATCACAGCGAGGGGAAACGGAACCCGGACTTTCCGCCCCCTTCTGCGACATGAACGTCGCTCCCACCAACGCCGTCTGCACCGTCGCCAAGCGCACAACCCGGCAAGACTGGAGATCAGGTCTCTCCAGCTTCACCGGGCTAGCTCCTTTAGAGCCGGGCTAGCGGATCGAGCCAGCATAGCGACTCCTTCCTTGCTGCCAACGACAGCCATTCTACCGACGGCGGTGGTAAAGATTGAGGCAAGGGGACGTCTACACTTGGTCAGGGCTCTGATAGACGCATGCGCCCCTACCTCGCTGATTGCACACGACCTTGCAAGGGAACTCCAACTTGTGCAGACCCATATCGGTGGTCAACGCGGCTGCCTCGTAGTACTGCGAGGCAGACATGGGACAAACACCCGAATATCGACACATGTAAGGGTAATGAATGATTATATGCGCATCAGCCCGACCACTACGTTGGACTCGGCCATAGCAGCTCCATACGCTCACATAAAACTGGCGGATCCGAACTTCCACAAGTCATCGCCGATACGCTTGGTGCTCGGCGCGGATGTCTACTCACGCATTATGACCCAACAGGTCATGCCACTGACGTTTGGGCAGCTCCTCGCTCAGGGCTCCATATTCGGTTGGGTGCTTTCGGGTACGGCCCGTTACTAAGTTAAGTCATGGCTGTCGTTTTTATTCGTATTTTTAAAATAATTACAATAATAAATAAATGAATTTATAACATCGACGCATCGTCCATAAATTGACTCGTCGACCGTTGAGAATATGAAAAAAAAACGGGAAAACAAGAGTATTTAGTGAATAAAACCACAACGTTTGTGTTTCATATAATCAAATTGAAATGTTTAAGATTTTTATTTTATTAATTGATAATTACCAAAAATTACTTACATTTATGGTGATGCTGGTTGTGGTGGCCAGTGGACGACGTCTTCTCCGAATCGCTCTCTAGAAAAAAGTGCTTTAGCCTCACTAGCAGAATCGCTTGCTAAGTGGGAGTTTTCAACGAAACCATTGCCAGTTGAGTGAAAGCTATTAACAGTTGAGTGAAAACTATTAACAGCTAACTGGCAATGGTTTGTTATATACTCACTAGGGGGTGGTAAAAAGAAATTAGGCGCTGGCCTAAAGAAGAAGGTTAATTAACTTAAATATGTTAAACTAATGCTTTGAAGCATTTCGATATCGATTGCTAAATGCGTATATACAACAAAATCGACTTTATACCTAAATATGAGATAAAGGAATTCTTCTAAATGCACTGTCGTTATGCCGCCATGGCTTTATATCACCTTCATTACGTTAAGGAAAGTTAACTAACTTAATTATGTTAAACTAATGATTTGAAGATTTTCGATATCGATTGCTAAATGTGTAAATACAAGAAAATCGACTATATACCTAAATATAAGATTACGCAACTCTTCTACCTGCACTGTCGTTAGGCCGCCATGGCTTTATATCACCTTCATTACGTTAAAGAAGGTTAATTAACTTAAATATGTTAAACTAATGATTTGAGGCATTTCGATATCCATTGCTAAATGTGTATATACAAGAAAATCGACTTTTAACCTAAATATAAGATTACGGAATTCTCCCAAATGCACTGCCGTTATGCCGCCATGGATTTATGCCAACTTCAGTTCGTTAAAGAAGGTTTATTAACTTAAATATGTTAAACTAATGATTTGAAGATTTCGAAATCGATTGCTAAATGCATATATACAAAAAAATCTTCTTTATACCTAAATATAAGATTAAGGATTTCTTCCAAATGTACTGTCGTTATGCCGCTATGGCTTTATATCACCTCAATACGTCAAAGAAGGTTAATTAACTTAACTTGTTAAACTAATGATTTGAAGCATTTTGATATCGATTGCTAAATGCGTATATACAACAAAATCGACTTTATACCTAAATACAAGATTACGGAATTCTTCCAAATGCACTGCCAATATACCGTTATGGCTTTATGTTTATTTCAGTTCGTTAAAGAAGGTTTTTTAACTTAAATATGTTATACTAATGATTTGAGGCATTTCGATATCGATTGCTAAATGTGTATATACAACAAAATCGACTTTATACCTAAATATAAGCTTGCGAAATTCTCCCAAATGCACTGCCGTTATGCCGCCATGGATTTATGCCAACTTCAGTTCGTTAAAAAAGGTTTATTAACTTAAATATATTAAACTAATGATTTGAAGCATTTCGATATCGATTGCTAAATGAGTATATACAAGAAAATCGACTTTATACCTAAATATAAGATTACGGAATTCTTCCAAATGCACTGCCGTTACGCCGTTAAGGCTTTTGTAGACTTTAGTAAGATAAAGAGTGTTAATTAGCTTAAATATGTTAAACTTATGATTTGAAGCATTTCGATATCGATTGCTAAATGTGTATGTACAACAAAATCGACTTTGTACCTAAATATAAGATTACGTAATTCTTCAAAATACTTTGCCGTTATGCCGTTAAGGCGTTTGTAGACTTCAGTAAGATAAAGAGGGTTAGTTAACTTAAATATGTTAAACTACTGATTTGAAGCATTTCGATATCGATTGCTAAATGTGCATATACAACAAAATCGACTTTATACCTAAATATAAGATTACGTAATTCTTCTAAATGCTTTGCCTATATGCTGTTAAGATGTTTGTAGACTTCAGTAAGATAAAGAAGGTTAATTAACTTAAATACGTTAAACTAATGATTTGAGGCATTTCGATATCGATTGATAAATGTGTGTATACAACAAAATCGACTTTATACCTAAATATAAGCTTGCGAAATTCTCCCAAATGCACTGCCGTTATGCCGTTAAGGCGTTTGTAGACTTCAGTAAGATAAAAGGGGTTTATTAACCTAAATATGTTAAACTAATGATTTGAAGCATTTCGATATCGATTGCTGAATGAGTATATACAAGAAAATCGACTTTATACCTAAATATAAGATTATGGAATTCTTCCAAATGCACTGCCGTTATACCGCCATGGATTTATGCCAACTTCAGTTCGTTAAAGAAGGTTTATTAACCTAAATATGTTAAACTAATGATTTGAAGCATGTCGATATCGATTGCTTAATGCATATACACAACAAAATCGACTTTATACCTAAATATAAGATTATGTAATTCTTCTAAATGCTTTGCCGTTATGCCGTTAAGGCGTTTGTAGACTTCAGTAAGATAAAGAGGGTTAGTTAACTTAAATATGTTAAACTAATGATTTGAAGCATTTCGATATCGATTGCTAAATGTGTATATACAACAAAATCGACTTTATACCTAAATATAAGATTACGTAATTCTTCTAAATGCTTTGCCGTTATGCCGTTAAGGCGTTTGTAGACTTCAGTAAGATAAAGAGGGTTAATTAACTTAAATATTTTAAACTAATGATTTGAGGCATTTCGATATCGATTGCTAAATGTGCATATACAAGAAAATCGACATTATACCTAAATATATGTGGAGGAAATACACTGTTTTACTTATTTATTATATATTTCATTCAAGTTTTATTAAGTTCACTTTATAACATTTGTTTTATTATGTTAAATACACAGTTTTTAACTTAGAACACTAATGTACGGTCTGTCGGCGTTGCTTGCTTCTTTTCTACTGTACTTTCCTTTTTTGCTTTTTAGCGTCACTATGGTTGCCATACGTTCTTTAGTTGTCAGGGTTGTCATGTGATATAATTCCTACAACTCGGCCATACCTGACAACCTATTCGCCCCGAATGGTGTCACCATTTT
>CM050324.1:13949845-13964984 GCA_027475135.1 Bactrocera correcta
CCATGGCTTTATATCACCTTCATTACGTTAAAAAAGGGTTAATTAACTTAAATATGTTAAACTAATGTTTTGAAGCATTTCGATATCGATTGTTTAAATGTGTATGTAAAATCGTCTTTATACCTAAATATGTCAACTTCAGTTCGCTAAAGGGGGTTTATTAACTTAAATATGTTAAACCAGTTATCTGAAGCATTTCGATATCGATTGCGAAATATATATATACAAGAAAATCGACTTTATACCTAAATATAAGATTACGGAATTCTTCCACATGTACTGCCATTATGCCGCCATGGCTTTATATCACCTTCAATACGTTAAAGAAGGTTAATTATTTTAAATATGTTAAACTAATGGTTTGAAGCATTTAAAAATCGATTGCTAAATGTGTAAATAAAAGAAAATCGACTTTATACCAAAAAAATAAAATTATAACTTTACGGAATTATTTTTAAACGCACTGCCGTTATGCCCCCATGGTTTTATATTAACTTCAATACGTTAAAGAAAGTTAATTAACTTAAATATGTTAAACTAATGATTTGAAGCATTTCGATATCGATTGCTAAATGTGTATATACAAGAAAATCGACTTTATACCTAAATATAAGATTACGTAATTCTTCTAAATGCTTTCCCGTTATGCCGTTAAGGCGTTTGTGGACTTCAGTAAGATAAAGAGGGTTAATTAACTTAAATATGTTAAACTAATGATTTGAAGCATTTCGATATCGCTTGCTAAATGTGTACATAAAAAAAAATCAAATTTATACCTAAATATAAGATAACGGAGTTCTTCTAAATGCACTGCCGTTATGCCGTTAAGGCTTTATGTAGACTTCAGTAAGACAGAGAGGGTTAATTAACTTGAACATGTTAAACCAGTTATTTGAAGCATTTCGATATCGATTGCTTAATATGTAAATACAAGAAAATCGACTTTATACCTAAATATAAGAATACGGAATTCTTCTAAATGCACTGCAGTTATACCGTTAAGGCTTTATAAAGACGTCAGTGCGTTAAAGAAGGTTTATTAACTTAAATATGTTAAACTAATGACTTGAACCATTTCGTTATCGATTGCTAAATATGTTAATACAAGAAAATCGACTTTATACCTAAATATAAAATTACGGAATTCTTCTAAATGCACTGCCGTTATGCCGCCATGGCTTTATATTAACTTCAATACGTTAAAGAAGGTTAATTAACTTAAATATGTTAAACTAATGATTTGAAGCATTTCGATATCGATTGCTATATGTATATATACAAGAAAATCGACTTTATACCTAAATATAAGATAACGGAATTCTTCTAAATGCACTGTCGTTATGCCATTAAGGCTTTATGTAGACTTCAGTAAGATAGAGAGGGTTCTCTTCTTCTTTACTGGCGTAGACACCGCTTACGCGATTATAGCCGAGTCAACAACAGCGCGCCAGTCGTTTCTTCTCTTCGCTACGTGGCGCCAATTGGATATTCCAAGCGAGGCCAGGTCCTTCCCCACTTGGTCCTTCCAACGGAGTGGAGGTCTTCCTCTTCCCCCGCTTCCCGCGGCGGGTACTGCGTCAAATACTTTCAGAGCTGGAGTGTTTTCATCCATCCGGACAACATGACCTAGCCAGCGTAGCCGCTGTCTTTTAATTCGCTGAACTATGTCAATGTCGTCGTATATCTCGTACAGCTCATCGTTCCATCGAATGCGATATTCGCCGTGGCTAACGCGCAAAGGACCATAAATCTTTCGCAGAACCTTTCTCTCGAAAACTCGCAACGTCAACTCATCGGTTGTTGTCATCGTCCAAGCCTCTGCACCATATAGGAGGACGGGAATTATGAGAGACTTATAGAGTTTGGTTTTTGTTTGTCGAGAGAGGACTTTGCTTCTCAATTGCCTACTTAGTCCGAAGTAGCACCTGTTGGCAAGAGTTATCCTGCGTTGGATTTCTAGGCTGACATTGTTGGTGGTGTTTACGCTGGTTCCAAGATAGACGAAATTATCTACAACTTCAAAGTTATGACTGTCAACAGTGACGTGAGTGCCAAGTCGCGAGTGCGACGACTGTTTGTTTGATGACAGGGGGTATTTCGTCTTGCCCTCGTTCACTGCCAGACCCATTTCTTTTGCTTCCTTGTCCAGTCTGGAGAAAGCAGAACTAACGGCGCGGGTGTTGAGGCCGATGATATCAATATCATCGGCATACGCCAGCAGTTGTACACTCTTATAAAAGATAGTACCCTCTCTGTTAAGTTCTGCAGCTCGAACTTTTTTCTCCAGAAGCAGGTTGAAAAAGTCGCACGATAGGGAATCGCCTTGTCTGAAACCTCGTTTGGTATCGAACGGCTCGGAGAGGTCCTTCCCGATTCTGACGGAGCTTTTTGTGTTGCTCAACGTCAGTTTACATAGCCGTATTAGTTTTGCGGGGATACCAAATTCAGACATCGCGGCATAAAGGCAGCTCCTTTTCGTGCTGTCGAAAGCAGCTTTGAAATCGACGAAGAGGTGGTGTGTGTCGATTCTCCTTTCACGGGTCTTTTCCAAGATTTGGCGCATCGTGAATATCTGGTCGGTTGTTGATTTACCAGGTCTAAAGCCACACTGATAAGGTCCAATCAGTTTGTTGACGGTGGGCTTTAATCTTTCACACACTACGCTCGACAGAACCTTATATGCGATATTGAGGAGGCTAATCCCACGGTAGTTGGCGCAGATTGTGGGGTCTCCTTTTTTGTGGATTGGGCATAGCACACTTAAATTCCAATCGTTGGGGATACTTTCGTCCGACCATATTTTGCAAAGAAGCTGATGCATGCACCTTATCAGCTCTTCGCCGCCGTGTTTGAATAGCTCGGCCGGCAATCCATCGGCCCCTGCCGCTTTGTTGTTTTTCAG
Source organism: Bactrocera correcta (assembly GCA_027475135.1). Taxonomy (NCBI): domain Eukaryota; kingdom Metazoa; phylum Arthropoda; class Insecta; order Diptera; family Tephritidae; genus Bactrocera; species Bactrocera correcta. The sequence goes on from CM050324.1 coordinate 13,952,748, forward strand.
GCGGGCAATTGCTATTCGAACTTCTTCATGGTCGGGCAATGGAACGTCTGCTCCATCGTCATCGATTGCGGTATCGGGTTCGCTTTCTCCTGGTGTTGTGCGTTCACTGCCATTCAGCAGGCTGGAGAAGTGTTCCCTCCATAATTTAAGTATGCTCTGGGCATCGGTAACTAGATCACCTTTGGGGGTTCTACAAGAGTATGCTCCGGTCTTGAAACCTTCTGTAAGCCGCCGCATCTTTTCGTAGAATTTTCGAGCATTACCCCTTTTCGGCCAGCTTATCAAGCTCTTCGTACTCACGCATTTCGGCCTCTTTCTTTTTCTGTCTACAAATGCGTCTCGCTTCCCTCTTCAACTCTCGGTATCTATCCCATCCCGCACGTGTTGTGGTCGATCGTAACGTTGCGAGGTAGGCAGCCTGTTTTCTCTACGCTGCGACACGGCACTCCTCGTCGTACCAGCTGTTCTTCTGCACTTTCCGAAAACCAATGGTTTCGGTTGCAGCTGTACGTAAGGAGTTTGAAATGCCGTCCCACAGTTCCCTTATACCGAGTTGTTGACGAGTGCTCTCAGAGAGCAGGAGTGCAAGCCGAGTAGAAAAACGTTCGGCTGTCTGTTGTGATTGCAGCTTCTCGACGTCGAACCATCCTTGTGTTTGTTGGCGTGCGTTTTTTGCTGCACAGAGGCGGGTGCGTATTTTGGCTGAACAATATAGTGGTCCGAGTCGATGTTAGGACCTCGGAGCGCACCCACATCTAAAACACTGGAGACGTGTCTTCCGTCTATCACAACATGATCGATCTGGTTGGTGGTTTTTCGATCTGGAGACAGCCAGGTAGCTTGATGTATCTTCTTATGCTGGAATCTAGTGCTACAGATAACCATATTTCGGGCCCCGGCGAAGTCGATCAGCCTCAGCCCATTTGGGGATGTTTCCGCGTGGAGGCTGAATTTACCGACCGTAGTGCCAAAGATACCTTCTTTGCCCACCCTGGCATTGAAGTCGCCAAGCACGATTTTGACATCGTGGCGGGGGCATCTCTCATAAGTGCGCTCCAAGCACTCATAAAAGGCATCTTTGGTCACATCGTCCTTCTCTTCCGTCGGGGCGTGGGCGCAAATCAGCGATATGTTGAAGAACCTCGCTTTGATGCGGATTGTGGCTAGACGTTCATTCTCCGGAGTGAATGATAGTACTCGGCGACGGAGTCTCTCTCCCACCACGAATCCAACACCAAACTTGCGCTCCTTTATATGGCCACTGTAGTAAATGTCACAAGGACCTACTCGTCTCTGTCCTTGTCCCGTCCATCGCATTTCTTGGACGGCGGTGATGTCAGCCTTTACCTTTACGAGGACATCTACCAGCTGGGCAGCGGCACCTTCCCAATTAAGGGACCGGACATTCCAGGTGCATGCCCTCAAATCATAGTCCTTATTTCGTTTGCCATGTTCGTCATCAAAAGGGGGGTCACTCATCCGAGGCTTGTTGTTGTCTTTCATTGGGGGTGTTTTTTTACGTGGCGGGTCCCAAACCCAGCGCACAACCCTATGCAGGGGCCAAACCCAGCGCACAACCCTATGCAGGGGGGGAGAGAGGGTTAATTAACTTAAATATGTTAAACTAATAATTGGAAGCATTTCAAAATCGATTGCTAAATAAATATAAATTTCGGTACGTTAAAGAAGTTTAATTTACTTATATATGCTAAACTAATGATTTGAAGCATTTCGATATCGATTGCTTAAGGTGTATGTACAAGAAAATCGATTTTATACCCAAATATAAGACTACGGAATTCTTCCAAATGTACTAACGTTATGCCGCCATGGCTTTATATCACATTTAATACGTTAAAGAAGGTTAATTACTTTTAAAAATGTTAAACTAATGGTTTGAAACATTTCGATATCGATTGCTTAATGTGTAAATAAAAGAAAATCGACTTTATACCTAAAAATAAAATTATAACTTTACGGAATTATTCTAAATGCACTGGCGTTATACCGTTAAGGCTTTATGTAGACCCGCAGTAAGCTAAAAAGCGTTTATTATCTTAATATGTTAAACTAATGATTTAAAGCATTTCGATATCGATAGCTAAATGCGTATATACAAGAAAATCGTCTTTATACCTAAATATGAGATTACGGAATTCTTCTACATGCACTGCCGTTATGCCGCCATGGCCATATGCCAACTTCAGATCGTTAAAGACGGTTTGTTAACTTAAATATGTTAAACTTATGAGATGAAGCATTTCGATATCGATTACATAATGCGTATATACAACAAAAACGGCTTTTTACCTTAATATAATATTACGGAATTCATCCAAATACACTGCCGTTATACCGTTATGGCTTTATGTAAACTTCAGTAATATAAAGAAAGTTAATTAACTTAAATATGTAAAACTAATGATTTGAAGCATTTCGTTATTGATTGCTAAATGTGTATTTACAAGAAAACCGACTTTATACCTAAATATGAGACTACGGACTTCTTCTGAATGCACTTCCGTTATGTCGCCATGGCTTTATATCAACTTCAATACGTTAAAGAAGGTTAATTAACTTAAATATGTTAAACCAATGATTTGAAGCATTTCGATATCGCTTGCTAAATGTGTACATACAAGAAAATCATTTTTATACCTATATATAAGATTACGGAATTCATCCAAATGCACTGCCGTTATACCGTTATGGCTTTATGTAAACTTCAGTAAGATAAAGAAGGTTAATTAACCTAAATATGCTAAACCAGTTATTTGAAGCATTTCGATTTCGATTGCTAAATGCGTATATACAACAAAATCGAATTTATACCTAAATATAAGATTACGGAATTCTTCTAAATGCACTGTCGTTAGGCCGCCATGGCTTTATATCACCTTCATTACGTTAAAGAAGGTTCATTATTTTAAATATGTTAAACTAGTGGTTTGAAGCATTTCGATATCGATTGCTAAATGCGTATATACAACAAATTCGGCTTTATATCTAAATATAAGATTACGGAATTCTTCGAAATACACTGCCGGTATGCCGTTATGGCTTTATATAAATTTCAGTAGGTTAAAGAAGGTTAATTAACTTAAATATGTTAAACTAATGATTTGAAGATTTTCGATATCGATTGCTAAATGTGTAAATACAAGAAATTCGACTATATACCTAAATATAAAATTATAACATTACGGAATTCTTCTAAATGCACTGCCGTTATACCGTTAAGGCTTTATGTAAACTTCAGTAAGATAAATAAGGTTAATTAACTTAAATATGATAAACTAATGATTTGAAGCATTTCGTTATCGATTGCTAAATGAGTATATACAACAAATTCGGTTTTATACCTAAATATAAGATTACGGAATTCTTCTACATGCACTGCCGTTATGCCGTCATGGCTATATGCAAACTTCAGATCGTTAAAGAAGGTTTATTAACTTAAATATGTTAAACTAATGAGTTGAACCATCTCGATATCTATTGCTAAATGTGTATATACAACAAAATCGACTTTATTCCTAGATATAAGATTACGGAATTCTTCCAAATGCACTGCCGTTATACCGTTATGGCTTTATGTAAACTTCAGTAAGAAAAAGAAGGATAGTTAACTTAAATATGTTAAACTAATGATTTGAAGCATATCGATATCGATTGCTAAATGTGTATATATTTACTTTCTACCTAAATATAAGATTACGGAATTCTTCCAAATGCACTGCCGTTATGGCTTTATGTAAACTTCAGTAAGATAAAGAAGGTTAATTAACTTAAATATGCTAAACTAGTTATTTGAAGCATTTCGATGTCGATTGCAAAATGTGTATATACAAGAAAATCGTGTTTATACCTAAATATAAGATTACGGAATTCTTCCACATGTTCTGTCGTTATGGCTTTATATCAACTTCAATACGTTAAAGAAGGTTAGTTAACTTAAATATGTTAAACTAATGATTTGAAGCATTTCGATATCGCTTGCTAAAAGCGTATTTACAAGAAAATCGAATTTATACCTAAACATAAGATTACGGAATTCTTCCAAATGTACTGTCGTTATGGCTTTATATCAACTTCAATACGTTAAGGAAGGTTCATTAACTTAAATATGTTAAACTAATGATTTGAAGCATTTCGATATCGCTTGCTAAATGAGTATATACATGAAAGTCGAATTTATACCTAAATATAAGATAACGGAGTTCTTCTAAATGCAGTGCAGTTATACCGTTAAGGCTTTATGTAGACTTCCGTGTGTTAAAGAAGGTTTATTAACTTAAATATGTTAAACTAATGATTTGAAGCATTTCGATATCGCTTGCTAAATGTGTATATACAACCAAATCGACTTTATACCTAAATATAAGATTAGGGAATTCTTCCAAATGTACTGTCGTTAAGCCGCCATGGCTTTGTATCAACTTCAATACGTTAAAGAAGGTTAGTTATTTTAAATATGTTAAACTTATGGTTTGAAGCATTTCGATATCGACTGCTAAATGTGTAAATACAAGAAAATCGACTTTGTACCTAAATATAAAATTATAACATTACGGAATTCTTCTAAATGCACTGCCGTTATACCGTTAAGGCTTTATGTAGACTTCAGTAATCTAAAAAATGTTTATTAACTTAGTATGTTAAACTAATGATTTGAAGCATTTCGATATCGATTGCTAAATGCGTATATACAAGAAAATCGAATTTATGCCTGAACATAAGATTACGGAATTCTTCCAAATGTACTGTCGTTATGCCGCCATGGCTTTATATCAACTTCAATATGTTAAAGAAGGTTAATTAACTTAAATATGTTAAACTAATGATTTGAAGCATTTCGATATCGCTTGCTAAATGTGTACATGCAAGAAAATCAAATATATACCTAAATATAAGATAACGGAATTCTTCTAAATGCACTGCCGTTATGCCGTTAAGGCTTTATGTTAACTTCAGTTCGTTAAAAAAGGTTTATTAACTAAAAAATGTTAAACTAATGATTTGAAGCATTTCGATATCGCTTGCTAAATGTGTATATAAAAGAAAATGGAATTTATACCTAAACATAAGATTACGGAATTCTTCCAAATGTACAGTCGTTATGCCTCCATGGCTTTATATCAACTTCAATACGTTAAAGAAGGTTAATTTACTTAAATATGTTAAACTAATGATTTTAAGCATTTCGATATCGATTGCTAAATGCGTATATGCAGCAAAATCGACTTTATGCCTAAATATAAGATTAGGGAATTCTTCTAAATGCACTGTCGTTATGCCGCCCTGGCTAAATGTGTATATACAAGAAAACCGACTTTATACCTAAATATAAGACTACGGACTTCTTCTAAATGCACTGCCATTATGCCGCCATGGCTTTATATCAACTTCAATACGTTAAAGAAGGTTAATTAACTTAAATGTGTTAAACTAATGATTTGAAGCATTTCGATATCGCTTGCTAAATGTGTACATACCAGAAAATCAAATTTATACCTAAATATAAGATAACGGAATTCTCCTAAATGCACCGCCGTTATGCCGTTAAGGCTTTATGTAGACTTCATTAAGACAGAGAGGGTTAATTAACTTGAATATGTTAAACTAATGATTTGAAGCATTTCGATATCGATTGCTAAATATGTAAATACAAGAAAATCGACTTTATACCTAAATATAAGATTACGGAATTCTTCTACATGCACTGCCGTTCTGCCGCCATGGCTTTATGTTAACTTCAGTGCGTTAAAGAAGCTTTATTAGCTTTAATATATTACACTAATGATTTGAAGCATTTCGATATCGATTGCTAAATGAGTATATGCACGAAAATCGACTTGATACCTAAATATATGAATACGTAATTCTTCTAAATATAAGATTAGGGAATTCTTCTTTTAAATGTACTGTCGTTAAGCCGCCATGGCTTTGTATCAACATCAATACGTTAAAGAAGGTTAGTTATTTTAAATATGTTAAACTTATGGTTTGGAGCATTTCGATATCGACTGCTAAATGCGTATATACAACAAAATCGAATTTATACCTAAATATAAAATTATAACATTACGGAATTCTTCTAAATGCACTGCAGTTATACCGTTAAGGCTTTATGAAGACTTCAGTGCGTTAAAGAAGGTTTATTAACTTAAATATGTTACACTAATGATTTGAAGCATGTCGATATCGATTGCTGTATGCGTATATACAAGAAAATCGATTTTATACCTAAATATAAGATAACGTAATTCTTCTAAATGCACTGCCGCTATGCTGTTATGGCTTTATATAAATTTCAGTACGTTAAAGAAGGTTAGTTTACTCAAATATGTTAAACTAATGATATGAGCATTTCGATATCGATTGCTAAATGTGTATGTACAAGAAAATCGATTTTATACCTAAATAAAAGCTTACGGAATTCACCCAAATATTTTGCCGTTATGCCGTTATGGCTTTATGTAAACTTCAGTAAGATAAAGAAGGTTAATTAACCTAAATATGCTAAACCAGTTATTTGAAGCCTTTCGATTTCGATTGCTAAATGCGTATATACAACAAAATCGAATTTATACCTAAATATAAGATTACGGAATTCTTCTAAATGCACTGTCGTTAGGCCGCCATGGCTTTATATCACCTTCATTACGTTAAATAAGGTTAATTATTTTAAATATGTTAAACTAATGATTTGAAGAATTTCGATATCGATTGCTGTATGCGTATATACAGAAAATCGACTTTATACCTAAATATAAGATTACGGAATTCTTCGAAATACACTGCCGTTATGCCGATATGGCTTTATATAAATTTCAGTACGTTAAAGAAGGTTAATTTACTTAAATATGCTAAACTAATGATTTGAAGCATTTCGATATTGATTGCTAAATGTGTATGTACAAGAAAATCGATTTTATACCTAAATAAAAGATTACGGAATTCTCCCAAATATACTGCCGACATGCCGTTATGGCTTTATGTACACTTCACTAAAATAGAGAAGGTTAATTAACCTAAATATGCTAAACCAGTTATGTGAAGCATTTCGATATTGCTTAATGCCTATATACAACAAAATCGAACTTATACCTAAATATAAGATTACGGCATTTTTCGAAATGCACTGTCGTTATGCCGCCATGGCTTTATATCACCTTCATTACGTTAAAGAAGGTTAATTAACTTAAATATGTAAAATTAATGATTTGAAGATTTTCGATATCGATTGCTAAATGTGTAAATACAAGAAAATCGACTATATACCTAAATATAAGATTACGGAAATCTTCTACATGCACTGTCGTTATGCCGCCATGGCTTTATATAACATTCATTACGGTAAAGAAGGTTAATTAACTTAAATATGTTAAACTAATGATTTGAAGCATTTCGATATCGATTGCTAAATGTGTATGTACAAGATAATCGATTTTATACCTAAATAAAAGCTTACGGAATTCGCCCAAATATAATGCCGTTATGCCGTTAAGGCTTTATGTAGACTTCAGTAAGACAGAGAGGGTTAATTAACTTGAACATGTTAAAACCCGTTATTTGAAGCATTTCGATATCGATTGCTAAATATGTAAATACAAGAAAATCGACTTTATACCTAAATATAAGAATACGGAATTCTTCCAAATGTACTGTCGTTATGCCGCCATGGCTTTATATCAACTTCAATACGTTAAAGAAGGTTAATTAATTTAAATATGTTAAACTAACGATTTGACGCATTTCGATATCGCTTGCTAAATGTGTACATACAAGAAAATCAAATTTATACCTAAATATAGGATAACGGAATTCTTCTAAATGCACTGCCGTTATGCCGTTAAGGCTTTATGTTAACTTCAGTTCGTTAAAAAAGGTTTATTAACTTAAATAGGTTAAACTAATGTTATGAAGCATTTCGATATCGCTTGCTAAATGTGTATATAAAAGAAAATGGAATTTATACCTAAACATAAGATTACGGAATTCTTCCAAATGTACTGTCGTTATGCCGCCATGGCTTTATATCAACTTCAATACGTTAAAGAAGGTTAATTAACCTAAATATGTTAAACTAATGATTTTAAGCATTTCGATATCGATTGCTAAATGCGTATATACAACAAAATCGACTTTATACCTCAATATAAGATTACGGAATTCTTCCACATGTACTGCCGTTATGCCGCCATGACTTTATATAACATTCAATACGTTAAAGAAGGTTAATTATTTTAAATATGTTAAACTAATGATTTGAAGCATTTCGATATCGATTGCTAAATGTGTATGTACAAGAAAATCGATTTTATACCTAAATAAAAGCTTACGGAATTCACCCAAATATAATGCCGTTATGCCGTTATGGCTTTATGTAAACTTCAGTAAGATAAAGAAGGTTAATTAACCTAAATATGCTAAACCAATTATTTGAAGCATTTCGATATCGATTGCTAAATGCGTATATACAACAAAATCGAATTTATACGTAAATATAAGATTAGGGAATTCTTCCAAATGTACTGTCGTTAAGCCGCCATGGCTTTGTATCAACTTCAATACGTTAAAGAAGGTCAGTTATTTTAAATATGTTAAACTTATGGTTTGAAGCATTTCGATATCGACTGCTAAATGTGTAAATATAAGAAAATCGACTTTATACCTAAATATAAAATTATAACATCAAGGAATTCTTCTAAATGCACTGCCGTTATACCGTTAAGGCTTTATGTAGACTTCAGTAATCTAAAAAATGTTTATTAACTTAGTATGTTAAACTAATGATTTGAAGCATTTCGATATCGATTGCTAAATGCGTATATACAAGAAAATCGAATTTATACCTAAACATAAGATTACGGAATTCTTCCAAATGTACTGTCGTTATGCCGCCATGGCTTTATATCAACTTCAATACGTTAAAGAAGGTTAATTAATTTAAATATGTTAAACTAACGATTTGACGCATTTCGATATCGCTTGCTAAATGTGTACATACAAGAAAATCAAATTTATACCTAAATATAAGATAACGGAATTCTTCTAAATGCACTGCCGTTATGCCGTTAAGGCTTTATGTTAACTTCAGTTCGTTAAAAAAGGTTTATTAACTTAAATATGTTATACTAATGTTATGAAGCATTTCGATATCGCTTGCTAAATGTGTATATAAAAGAAAATGGAATTTATACCTAAACATAAGATTACGGAATTCTTCCAAATGTACTGTCGTTATGCCGCCATGGCTTTATATCAACTTCAATACGTTAAAGAAGGTTAATTAACTTGAATATGTTAAACTAATGATTTGAAGCATTTCGATATCGATTGCTAAATATGTAAATACAAGAAAATCGACTTTATACCTAAATATAAGAATACGGATTTCTTCTAAATGCACTGCAGTTATACCGTTAAGGCTTTATGAAGACGTCAGTGCGTTAAAGAAGGTTTATTAACTTAAATATGTTAAACTAATGATTTGAAGCATTTCGATATCGATTGCTAAATGTGTATATACAAGAAAATTGACTTTATACCTAAATATAAGATTACGGAATTCTTCTACATGCACTGCCGTTATGCCGCCATGGCTTTATGTTAACTTCAGTGCGTTAAAGAAGCTTTATTAACTTTAATATATTACACTAATGATTTGAAGCATTTCGATATCGATTGCTAAATGAGTATATGCACGAAAATCGACTTGATACCTAAATATATGATTACGTAATTCTTCTTAATATAAGATTAGGGAATTCTTCCAAATGTACTGTCGTTAAGCCGCCAAGGCTTTGTATCAACATCAATACGTTAAAGAAGGTTAGTTATTTTAAATATGTTAAACTTATGGTTTGGAGCATTTCGATATCGACTGCTAAAAGCGTATATACAACAAAATCGAATTTATACCTAAATATAAAATTATAACATTACGGAATTCTTCTAAATGCACTGCAGTTATACCGTTAAGGCTTTATGAAGACTTCAGTGCGTTAAAGAAGTTTTATTAACTTAAATATGTTACACTAATGATTTGAAGCATGTCGATATCGATTGCTGTATGCGTATATACAAGAAAATCGACTTTATACCTAAATATAAGATAACGTAATTCTTCTAAATGCACTGCCGCTATGCTGTTATGGCTCTATATAAATTTCAGTACGTTAAAGAAGGTTAGTTTACTCAAATATGTTAAACTAATGATTTGAGCATTTCGATATCGATTGCTAAATGTGTATGTACAAGAAAATCGATTTTATACCTAAATAAAAGCTTACGGAATTCACCCAAATATTTTGCCGTTATGCCGTTATGGCTTTATGTAAACTTCAGTAAGATAAAGAAGGTTAATTAACCTAAATATGCTAAACCAGTTATTTGAAGCATTTCGATTTCGATTGCTAAATGCGTATATACAACAAAATCAAATTTATACCTAAATATAAGATTACGGAATTCTTCTAAATGCACTGTCGTTAGGCCGCCATGGCTTTATATCACCTTCATTACGTTAAATAAGGTTAATTATTTTAAATATGTTAAACTAATGATTTGAAGAATTTCGATATCGATTGCTGTATGCGTATATACAGAAAATCGACTTTATACCTAAATATAAGATTACGGAATTCTTCGAAATACACTGCCGTTATGCCGTTATGGCTTTATATAAATTTCAGTACGTTAAAGAAGGTTAATTTACTTAAATATGCTAAACTAATGATTTGTAGCATTTCGATATTGATTGCTAAATGTGTATGTACAAGAAAATCGATTTTATACCTAAATAAAAGATTACGGAATTCTCCCAAATATACTGCCGACATGCCGTTATGGCTTTATGTACACTTCAGTAAAACAAAGAAGGTTAATTAACCTAAATATGCTAAACCAGTTATATGACGCATTTCGATATTGCTAAATGCCTATATACAACAAAATCGAACTTATACCTAAATATAAGATTACGGCATTTTTCTAAATGCACTGTCGTTATGCCGCCATGGCTTTATATCACCTTCATTACGTTAAAGAAGGTTAATTAACTTAAATATGTTAAACTAATGATTTGAAGATTTTCGATATCGATTGCTAAATGTGTAAATACAAGAAAATCGACTATATACCTAAATATAAGATTACGGAGTTCTTCTACATGCACTGTCGTTATGCCGCCATGGCTTTATATAACATTCATTACGGTAAAGAAGGTTAATTAACTTAAATATGTTAAACTAATGATTTGAAGCATTTCGATATCGATTGCTAAATGTGTATGTACAAGAAAATCGATTTTATACCTAAATAAAAGCTTACGGAATTCACCCAAATATAATGCCGTTATGCCGTTATGGCTATACGTAAACTTCAGTAAGATAAAGAAGGTTAATTAATCTAAATATGCTAAACCAATTATTTGAAGCATTTCGATATCGATTGCTAAATGCGTATATACAACAAAATCGAATTTATACGTAAATATAAGATTAGGGAATTCTTCCAAATGTACTGTCGTTAAGCCGCCATGGCTTTGTATCAACTTCAATTCGTTAAAGAAGGTTAGTTATTTTAAATATGTTAAACTTATGGTTTGAAGCATTTCGATATCGACTGCTAAATGTGTAAATATAAGAAAATCGACTTTATACCTAAATATAAAATTATAACATCACGGAATTCTTCTAAATGCACTGCCGTTATACCGTTAAGGCTTTATGTAGACTTCAGTAATCTAAAAAATGTTTATTAACTTCGTATGTTAAACTAATGATTTGAAGCATTTCGATATCGATTGCTAAATGCGTATATACAAGAAAATCGAATTTATACCTAAACATAAGATTACGGAATTCTTCCAAATGTACTGTCGTTATGCCGCCATGGCTTTATATCAACTTCAATACGTTAAAGAAGGTTAATTAATTTAAATATGTTAAACTAACGATTGGACGCATTTCGATATCGCTTGCTAAATGTGTACATACAAGAAAATCAAATTTATACCTAAATATAAGATAACGGAATTCTTCTAAATGCACTGCCGTTATGCCGTTAAGGCTTTATGTTAACTTCAGTTCGTTAAAAAAGGTTTATTAACTTAAATATGTTAAACTAATGTTATGAAGCATTTCGATATCGCTTGCTAAATGTGTATATAAAAGAAAATGAAATTTATACTTAAACATAAGATTACGGAATTCTTCCAAATGTACTGTC
>CM050324.1:13965984-13991470 GCA_027475135.1 Bactrocera correcta
AACATATTTAAGCTAGTTAGCCTTCTTTACCGTAATGAAGGTGATATAAAGCCATGGCGGCATAACGACAGTGCATTTAGAAGAATTCCGTAATCTTATATTTAGGTATAAAGTCGATTTTGTTGTACATACACATTTAGCAGTCCCTATCGAAATGCTTCAACTCATTAGTTTAACATATTTAAGTTAGTTAACCTTCTTTAACGTATTGAAGTTGGCATAAAGCTATGGCGGCATAACGGCAGTGCATGTAGAAGAATTCCGTTATCTTATATTTAGGTATAAAGTCGATTTTCTTGTATTTACAAATTTAGCAATCGATATCGAAATGCATCATATAACTGGTTTAGCATATTTAAGTTAATTAACCTTCTTTATCTTACTGAAGTTTACATAAAGCAATAACGGCATAACGGCATTACGGCAGTATATTTATATGAATTCCGTTATCTTATATTTAGGTATAAAGTCGATTTTGTTGTACATACGCATCTAGCAATCGATATCGAGATGCTTCAAATCATTAGTTTAACATATTTAAGTTAATTAAACCCTTTTTTAGCTTATTGAAGTTGATATAAAGCCATGGCGCCATAGCGACAGTAGATTTGGGAAAAATTCCGTAATCTTATATTTAGGTATAAAGTCGATTTTGTTGTATATACACATTTAGCTATCGATATCGAAATGCTTCAAATCATTAGTTTAACATATTTAAGTTAATTAACCTTCTTTATCTTACTGAAGTTTACATAAAGCCAAAACGGTATAACGGCAGTGCATTTGGAAGAATTCCGTAACCTTATATTTAGGTAAAGAGTCGACTTTGTTGTATATACACATTTAGCAATCGATATCGAAATGCTTCAAATCATTCGTTTAACATATTTAAGTTAGTTAACCTTCTTTAACGTAATGAAGGTGATATAGAGCCATGGCGGCATAACGACAGTGCATTTAGAAGAATTCCGTAATCTTATACTTAGGTATAAAGCCGATTTTGTTGTATATACGCATTTAGCAATCGATATCGAAATGCTTCAAATCATTAGTTTAACATATTTAAGTTAATTAACCTTCTTTAACGTATTGAAGCTGATATAAATCCATGGCAGCATAACGACAATACATTTGGAACAATTCCGTAGTCTTATATTTATGTATAAAGTTGATTTTCTTGTATATACACATTTAGCAATCGATATCGAAATGCTTCTAATCACTAGTTTAACATATTTTAAAATAATTAACCTTCTTTAACGAACGGAAGTTGGCTTAAAACCATAGCGGCATAACGGCAGTGCATTTAGAAGAATTCCGTAATCTTATATTAGGTATAAAGTCGATTTTCTTGTATATACACATTTAGCTATCGATATCGAAATGCCTCATATCATTAGTTTAACATATTAAGTTAATAAACATTATTTAGCATACTGAAGTCTACATAAATCCTTAACGGTATAACGGCAGTGCATTTAGAAGAGTTCCGTAATGTTATAATTTTATATTTAGGTGAAAAGTCAATTTTCTTGTATATACACATTTAGCTATCGATATCGAAATGCTTCAAATCATTCGTTTAACATATTTAAGTTTGTTAACCTTCTTTAAAGTAATGATGGTGATATAAAGCCATGGCGGCATAACGACAGTGCATTTAGAAGAATTCCGTAATCTTATATTTAGGTATAAAGTCGATTTTCTTGTATATACGCATTAAGCAATCGATATCGAAATGCTTCAAATCATTAGTTTAACATATTTAAGTTAACTAACCTTCTTTAACGTATTGAAGTTGATATAAAGCCATGGCGGCATATCGACAGTACATTTGGAAGAATTCCGTAGTCTTATATTTAGGTATAAAGTCGATTTTCTGGTATATATACATTAAGCAATCGATATCGAAATGCTTCAAATAACTGGTTGAATATATTTAAGTTAATAAGCCTTCTTTAACGAACTGAAGTTGGCTTAAGGCCATGGCGGCATAACGACAGTGCATGTAGAAGAATTCCGTTATTTTATATTTAGGTATAAAGTCGATTTTCTTGTATATACGCATTAAGCAATCGATATCGAAATGCTTCAAATCATTAGTTTAACATATTTAAGTTAATTAACCTTCTTTAACGTATTGAAGTTGATATAAAGCCATGGCGGCATAACGACAGTACATTTGGAAGAATAGCCATGGCGGCATAACGGCAGTGCATTTAGAAGAATTCCGTTATCTTATATTTAGGTATAAAGTAGATTTTGTTGTATATACATATTTAGCAATCGATATCGAGATGCTTCAACTCATTAGTTTAAAACATTTAAATTAATAAATCTTCTTTAACGAACTGAAGTTGGGATAAAGTTATGGCGGCATAACGGCAGTGCATGTAGAAGAATTCCGTTATTTTATATTTAGGTATAAAGTCGATTTTCTTGTATCTACACATTTAGCAATCGATATGGAAATGCACCAAATAACTGGTTTAGCATATTTTAAATTAATTAACCTTCTTTATCTTACTGAAGTTTACATAAAGCAATAACGGCATAACGGCAGTATATTTATATGAATTCCGTTATCTTATATTTAGGTATAAAGTCGATTTAGCAATCGATATCGAAATGATTCAAATCATTAGTTTAACATATTTAAGTTAGTTAACCTTCTTTACCGTAATGAAGGTGATATAAAGCCATGGCGGCATAACGACAGTGCATTTAGAAGAATTCCGTAATCTTATATTTAGGTATAAAGTCGATTTTGTTGTACATACACATTTAGCCGTCGATATCGAAATGCTTCAAATCATTAGTTTAACATATTTAAGTTAGTTAACCTTCTTTAACGTATTGAAGTTGGCATAAAGCTATGGCGGCATAACGGCAGTGCATGTAGAAAAATTCCGTTATCTTATATTTAGGTATAAAGTCGATTTTCTTGTATTTACACATTTAGCAATCGATATCGAAATGCATCAAATAACTGGTTTAGAATATTTAAGTTAATTAACCTTCTTTATCTTACTGAAGTTTACATAAAGCAATAACGGCATAACGGCAGTATATTTATATGAATTCCTTTATCTTATATTTAGGTAAAAAGTCGATTTTTTTGTACATACACATTTAGCAATCGATATCGAAATGCTTCAAATCATTAGTTTAACATATTTAAGTTAGTTAACCTTCTTTACCGTAATGAAGGTGATATAAAGCCATGGCGGTATAACGAGAGTGCATTTAGAAGACTTCCGTAATCTTATATTTAGGTATAAAGTCGATTTTGTTGTATATACAAATCTAGCAATCGATATCGAAATGCTTCAAAACATTAGTTTAACATATTTAAGTTAGTTAACCTTCTTTAACGTATTGAAGTTGGCATAAAGCTATGGCGGCATAACGGCAGTGCATGTAGAAGAATTCCGTTATCTTATATTTAGGTATAAAGTCGATTTTCTTGTATTTACACATTTAGCAATCGATATCGAAATGCATCAAATAACTGGTTTAGAATATTTAAGTTAATTAACCTTCTTTATCTTACTGAAGTTTACATAAAGCAATAACGGCATAACGGCAGTATATTTATATGAATTCCGTTATCTTATATTTAGGTAAAAAGTCGATTTTTTTGTACATACACATTTAGCAATCGATATCGAAATGCTTCAAATCATTAGTTTAACATATTTAAGTTAGTTAACCTTCTTTACCGTAATGAAGGTGATATAAAGCCATGGCGGCATAACGACAGTGCATTTAGAAGAATTCCGTAATCTTATATTTAGGTATAAAGTCGATTTTGTTGTACATACACATTTAGCCGTCGATATCGAAATGCTTCAAATCATTAGTTTAACATATTTAAGTTAGTTAACCTTCTTTAACGTATTGAAGTTGGCATAAAGCTATGGCGGCATAACGGCAGTGCATGTAGAAGAATTCCGTTATCTTATATTTAGGTATAAAGTAGATTTTGTTGTATATACACTTTTAGCTATCGATATCGAAATGCTTCAAATCATTCGTTTAACATATTTAAGTTCGTTAACCTTCTTTAGCGTAATGATGGTGATATAGAGCCATGGCGGCATAACGACAGTGCATTTAGAAGAATTCCGTAATCTTATATTTATGTATAAAGTCGATTTTCTTGTATATACACATTTAGCAATCGATATCGAAATGCTTCAAATCATTAGTTTAACATATTTAAGTTAATAAACCTTCTTTAACGAACGGAAGTTGGCTTAAAGCCATGGCGGCATAACGGCAGTGCATTTAGAAGAATCCCGTAATCTTATATTTAGGCATAAAGTCAATTTTCTTGTATATACACTTTTAGCTATCGATATCGAAATGCTTCAAATCATAAGTTTAACATATTAAGATAATAAACATGTTTTAGCATACTGAAGTCTGCATAAAGCCTTAACGGTATAACGGCAGTGCATTTAGAAGAATTCCGTAATGTTATAATTTTATATTTAGGTATAAAGTCGATTTTCTTGTATATGCACAATTTGCAATCGATATGGAAATGCATCAAATAACTGGTTTAGCATATTTAAGTTAATTAACCTTCTTTATCTTACTGAAGTTTACATAAAGCAATAACGGCATAACGGCAGTATATTTATATGAATTCCGTTATCTTATATTTAGGAATAAAGTCGATTTTGTTGTATATATACATTTAGCAATCGATATCGAAATGCTTCAAATCATTAGTTTAACATATTTAGGTAAATTAGCCTTCTCTAACGTAATGAAGGTGACATAAGGACATGGCGGCTTAACGACAGTACATTTGGAAGAATTCCGTAATCTTATGTTTAGGTATA
Source organism: Bactrocera correcta (assembly GCA_027475135.1). Taxonomy (NCBI): domain Eukaryota; kingdom Metazoa; phylum Arthropoda; class Insecta; order Diptera; family Tephritidae; genus Bactrocera; species Bactrocera correcta. The sequence continues at coordinate 13,970,838 of CM050324.1, forward strand.
ATTTCGATTTTCTTTTACATACACATTTAGCAAGCGACATCGAAATGCTTCAAATCATTAGTTTAACATATTTAAGTTAATTAACCTTCTTTAACGTATTGAATTGATATAAAGCCATGGCGGCATAACGACAGTGCATTTAGAAGAATTCCGTAATCTTATATTTAGGTATAAAGTCGATTTTGTTGTATATACGCATCTAGCAATCGATATCGAAATGCTTCAAATCATTAGTTTAACATATTTAAGTTAATAAACCTTCTTTAACGATCGGAAGTTGGCTTAAAGCCATGGCGGCATAACGGCAGTGCACTTAGCAGAATTCCGTAATCTTATATTTAGGTAAGCAATCGATAACGAAATGCTTCAAATCACTAGTTTAACATATTTAAGTTAAATAGCCTTCTTTAACGTAATGAAGGAGATATAAAGCCATGGCGGCATAACGACAGTACATTTGGAAGAATTCCGTAATCTTATATCTAGGTATAAAGTCGATTTTCTTTTATATATGCATTAAGCAATCGATATCGAAATGCTTCAAATAACTGGTTTAACATATTTAAGTTAATTAATCTTCTTTATCGAACTGAAGTTAACATAAAGCCATAACGGCATAACGGCAATGCATTCAGAAGAATTCCGTTAACGTGTATTTATGTATAAAGTCGATTTTCTTAAATATTCACATTTAGCAATCGATAACGAAATGCTGCAAAACATTAGTTTAACATATTTAAGTTAATTAATCTTCTTTATCATACTGAAGTTTACATAAAGCCATAACGGCATAACGGCAGCATATTTATATGAATTCCCTCATCTTATATTTAGGTATAAAGTCGATTTTGTTGTACATACACATTTAGCAATCGATATCGAAATGCTTCAAATCATTAGTTTAACATATTTAAGTTAGTTAACCTTCTTTAACGTAATGAAGGTGATATAAAGCCATGGCGGCATAACGACAGTGCATTTAGAAGAATTCCGTAATCTTATATTTAGGTATAAAGTCGATTTTGTTGTATATACGCATCTAGCAATCGATATCGAAAAGCTTCAAATCATTAGTTTAACATATTTAAGTTAATTAACATTCGTTATCTTACTGAAGTTTACATAAAGCCAAAACGGTATATTGCCAGTGCATTTGGAAGAATTCCGTAAACTTATATTTAGGTAAAAAGTCGATTTTCTTGTATGTACACATTTAGCTATCGATATCGAAATGCTTCAAATCATTCGTTTAACATATTTAAGTTAGTTAACCTTCTTTAACGTAATGAAGGTGATATAAAGCCATGGCGGCATAACGACAGTGCATTTACAGGAATTCCGTAATCTTATATTTAGGTATAAAGTTGATTTCCTTGTATATACACATTTAGCAATCGATATTGAAATGCTTCACATCATTAGTTTAACATATTTAAGTTAGTAAACCTTCTTTAACGAACGGAAGTTGGCTTAAAGCCATGGCGGCATAACGGCAGTGCATTTAGAAGAATTCCGTAATCTTATATTTAGGTATAAAGTCGATTTTCTTGTATATACACATTTAGCCATCGATATCGAAATGCTTCAAATCATTCGTTTAACATATTTAAGTTCGTTAACCTTCTTTAACGTAATGAAGGTGATATAAAGCCATGGCGGCATAACGACAGTGCATTTGGAAGATTTCCGTAATCTTATATTTAGGCATAAAGTCGATTTTCTTAAATATTCACATTTAGCAATCGATAAGGAAATGCTTCAAATCATTAGTTTAACATATTTAAGTTAATTTATCTTCTTTATCTTACTGAAGTTTACATAAAGCCATAACGGCATAACGGCAGTATATTTATATGAATTCCGTTATCTTATATTTAGGTATAAAGTCGATTTTGTTGTACATACACATTTAGCAATCGATATCGAAATGCTTCAAATCATTAGTTTAACATATTTAAGTTAATAAACCTTCTTTAACGAACGGAAGTTGGCTTAAAGCCATGGCGGCATAACGGCAGTGCATTTAGAAGAATTCCGAAATCTTATATTTAGGCATAAAGTCGATTTTCTTGTATGTACACTTTTAGCTATCGATATCGAAATGCTTCAAATAATAAGTTTAACATATTAAGATAATAAACATGTTTTAGCATACTGAAGTCTACATAAAGCCTTAACGGTATAACGGCAATGCATTTAGAAGAATTCCGTAATGTTTTAATTTTATATTTAGGTATAAAGTCGATTTTCTTGTATATATACATTTCGCAATCGATATGGAAATGCTTCAGATAACTGGTTTAACATATTTCAGTTAATAAACCTCCTTTAGCGAACTGAAGTTGACAAAAGCCGTAACGGCACTGCATCTGGAAAAATTCCGTAGTCTTATATTTAGGCATAAAGTCGATTTTCTTAAATATTCACATTTTGCAATCGATATCGATATGCTTCATTACGTTAAAGAAGGTAAACTAACTTAAATGTGTTAAACTAATGATTTGAAGCATTTCGATATCGTTTGCTTAATGTGTATATATAAGAAAATCGACTTTATACCTAAATATAAGATAACGGAATTCTTCTAAATGCACTGCCGTTATGCCGTTATGGATTTATGTTCAGTTCGTTAAAGGAGGTTTATTAACTTAAATATGTTAAACCAGTTATTTGAAGCATATCGATATCGATTGCTTAATGCATATATGCAAGAAAATCGACTTTATACCTAAATATAAGACTACGGAATTCTTCCAAATGTACTGTCGTTATGCCGCCATGGCTTTATATTAACTTCAATACGTTAAAGAAGGTTAATTAACTTATATTTGGTAAACTAATGATTTGAAGCATTTCGACATCGCTTGCTAAACGTGTATATAAAAGAAAATCCAATTTATATCTAAACAGAAGATTACGGAATACTTCCAAATGTACTGTCAAACTAATGATTTGAAGCATCTCGATATCGATTGCTAAATATGTATATACAACAAAATCGACTTTATACCTAAATATAAACTAACGGAATTCTTCTACATGCACTGCCGTTATGCCGCCATGGCTTTATGCACACTTAAGTTCGTAAAAGAAGGTTTATTAACTTAAATATGTTAAACTAATGAGTTGAAGCATTTCGATATCGATTGCTAAATGTGTATGTACAACAAAATCGACTTTATACCTCAATATAAGATAACGGAGTTCATATAAATATACTGCCGTTATGCCGTTATGGCTTTATATCACCTTCATTACGTTAAAGAAGGTTAATTAACTTAAATATGTTAAACTAATGATTTGAAGATTTTCGATATCGATTGCTAAATGTGTAAATACAAGAAAGTCGACTTTATACCTAATTATAAGATTACGGAATTCATCGAAATACACTCCCGTTATGCCGTTATGGCTTTATATCACCTTCATTACGTTAAAGAAGCTTTATTAACTTAAATATATTAAACTAGTGATTTGAAGCATTTCGATATCGATTGCTAAATGAGTATATACAAGAAAATCGACTTTATATCTAAAAACAAGATTACGGAATTCATCGAAATACAATCCCGTTATGCAGTTATGGCTTTATATAAATTTCAGTACGCTAAAGAAGGTTAATTTACTTAAATATGCTAAACTAATTATTTGAAGCATTTCGATATCGATTGCTAAATGTGTATGTTCAAGTAAATCGATTTTATACCAAAGTAAAAGATTACGGAATTCACCCAAATCTACTGCCGCTATGCCGTTATGGCTTTATGTAAACTTCGATAAGATAAAGAAGGTTATTTAACCTAAATATGCTAAACCAGTTATTTGAAGCTTTTCGATATCGATTGCTAAATCCGTATATACAAGAAAATCGACTTTATACCTAAATATAAGATTACGGAATTCTTCTAAATGCACTGTCGTTATGCCGCCATGGCTTTATATTACCTTCATTACGTTAAAAAAGGTTAATTAACTTAAATATGTTAAACTAATGATTTGAAGATTTTCGATATCGATTGCTAAATGTGTAAATACAAGAAAGTCGACTTTATACGTAAATATAAGATTACGGAATTCATCGAAATACACTCCCGTTATGCCGTTATGGCGTTTGTAGACTTCAGTAAGATAAAGAGGGTTAATTAACTTAAATATGTTAAACTAATGATTCGAAGCATTTCGATATGGATTGCTAAATGAGTATATACAAAAAAAATCGATTTTATACCTAAATAGCGGTTTACGGAATTCTTCTAAATGCACTGCCGTTATGCCGTTAAGGCTTTTGTAGACTTCAGTAAGATAAAGAGGGTTAATTATCTTAAATATGTTAAACTCATGATTTGAAGCATTTCGATGTCGATTGCTAAATGCGTATATACAACAAAATCTACTTAATACCTAAATATAAGATTACGGAACTCTTCCAAATGCACTGCCGTTATGCCGTTAAGGCTTTTGTAGACTTCAGTAAGAAAAAGAGGACTAATTTACTTAAATATGTTAAACTAATGATTTGAAGCATTTCGATATCGATTGCTAATTGTGTATATACAAGAAAATCGACTTTATACCTAAATATAAGATTACGGAATTCTTCCACAGGTACTGTCGTTATGCCGCCATGGCTTTGTATCACCTTCAATACGTTAAAGAAGATTTATTAACTTAAATATGTTACACTAATGATTTGAAGCATTTCGATATCGACTGCTAAATGAGTATATACAAGACATTCGAATTCATACCTAAATATAAGATCACGAAATTCTTCCAAATGCACTGCCGTTATACCGTTAAGGCTTTATGTAGACTTCAGTAAGAAAAATGAGGGTTAATTATCTTAACCTTTAACCACCTGCCAACGGTCGTGGTGACCGCAACGACTTTTTGAATTTTAATTTCGTAGGAGTTCGTTATCGCGTGTTAGTGTGCGTTCGTGTACCTTTTCTGGTGGTGGTTTAGTGTCGCGTGTGCGCTCGGCAAGCATACAAGTGCGCTCGTTTGACTTGGGTGAGTAAAAATATTTTGATAGCGGTCATGGTGACTGCGTGCAGGTAGTTATGTGATTACACACAATAACGTTTATGTTTATTGTTATAGAGTAAAAATGGATGTAAACATCGAAAATATTACGAGATAGTTAGAGGAAGAACTGTCGGATGTGGAGCAAATCCTGGATGAGAGTTACAGTGATATAGACCCTGAGGATTTAGAAGTTTTGAGGTTTTAGATGACTGTGAATCTGATGACTGCCTGCAAGTGTCAAATTGCCGATGGACAGCCGGAAGGAGGTATATTTGAGGAATTTTCTTCAGAAGACGAGTTACCCTTGTCACAAATCCAGACTAGAAATTGGAACTATTTTGGAAAAAATCGTTTTCGGTGGTCTTCTGTGCCAATTGCTAGTCGTACTAGAACTCAGCGGTATAACATTGTATCGGAAGGACAAGGACTTCAATCGGCCTATCATGAAGTTCTCAATGATTCTACAACACCTCTTGACCTTTGGAGCATTTTATTTACAGATGAGATGCTGGAAAACATAGTGATACATACCAACGAGAAAATAAGGCAGTTACGACCAAGATATAAAAACCAAGGCTGTGTTCATGATGTTGATCTCATAGAGTTAAAAGCATTTATTAGTTTTTTATTCTATACAGCTATTCTTAAAGACAATCGGGAACATTATGCGTCGTGGTATAGTTCTGATGGCTCAGGAAGAGAAATATATCGTTGCATTCTAAGTAAAAATAGATTCGAGATTTTGATGAAAGCAATTCGTTTCGATGATGCAGAAACAAGAGCGCAACGGCGAGAGACTGACATTTCTGCTCCAATCGCCGAGCTATTCAGCTCTTTCATTCAAAATTGCCAAAAGGTGTACAGCATCGGAACCTGTGCCTGTATTGATGAGATGCTGGTAGCTTTTCGAGGTCGGTGTCGTTTTAGGGTGTTTATGCCAAAGAAGCCCGCTAAATATGCCTTAAAAATTATGTGCCTTACAGATGCCCGAAATGGTTATTTACTCAATGCTTACATATATTTAGGTAAAGACTCGGACGGGACCAATTTGACATCAGAACACACTCGATTTTCAAAACCTACTCAAGCAGTTTTACGACTCATATCTCCAATTGAAGGGTCGAATAGAAACATCACTGCTGATAATTGGTTTTGTTCAGTTGAGCTAGTCGATGTTTTGAAAGATAAAAAGTTATCTCTTGTGGGTACTTAAAAAAAAAAATAAAACAGAAATTCCGCCAGAATTCAAACCAAATCGGCGACGAGAAATTGGAACCTCGCTTTTCGGTTTTACTAAAAATATTACTTTGGCATCTTTTGTGCCGAGAAAAAACCGTGCTGTGGTGTTAATTTTCAGCATGCACCATACAGCAAACGTAGGCGATAATACAAAAAAGCCCGAAATAATATTATACTACAATGAAACTAAAATTGGCGTTGATTTATTGGATCAAAGGTGTGCGAACTATACCACGGCGCGACGAACGCAAAGATGGCCTTTGAGCATTTTTTATCCTCTGTTAGATATATCAGCTTCCAATGCTTATGTCATGAGCAAGAAGTAGATTTAAATTTATGAAGCAGCTAGCAGAAGATCTGACCATGCCACACATGAATCGTCGAGAAAATAACAAGACGGATCTTGAAAATAGAAGAAAAATTGCCTTCTGTTTCTGAAGCTGATCATCTTGAAAATCGTAAAACGTGTTCAACTTGTGATCCCAAGAAGAAACGAAAAACATTTCATTTGTGTTTTATATGTAAAAATCCAATCTGTGTGGAATGTTCTAACAAAGCGAGCAAAAGTTGTCGTGAAAAATTTTAAGAATTTACCCCCTGTAATTTTCTCGAAGTTTTGTTTTTTTTTTTAACTTTTATTTTTTTATGTCATTAGAATATTATTATATTCTTTAAAGAAAGACAGAATTTTATATAACATTTTGTTCCTATGTGGACAGATCTGAATTTGTAAACTACTATGTAATTTTAGTTAAAATGTGCCAGCAATTCAATTGTTCACATTTATGAGAAAAATATGTTTTGTTTTTTTTTCCTTTTTCAGTGAAATAAATAATTTAGTATATATTAAAGAGTTTTATTAATGTATTCTTATAATAAAACCTTAAAATCCTAAAAAAATTCAAGTGTATCCGATGCGGTCACTGTGACCGTGCTCAGGTGGTTACGTAACTGATATAGGGCTCAGGTCGTTAAGGGTTAAATATGTTAAACTCATGATATGAAGCATTTCGATGTCGATTGCTAAATGCGTATAAACAACAAAATCGACTTAATACCTAAATATAAGATTGCGGAACTCTTCCAAGTGCACTGCCGTTATGCCGTTAAGGCTTTTGTAGACTTCCGTAAGAAACAGAGGATTAATTTACTTAAATATGTTAAACACATGATTTGAAGAATTTCGATATCGATTGCGAAATGTATATATACAAGAAAATCGACTTTATACCTAAATATAAGATTACGGAATTCTTCTAAATGCACTGCCGTTATGCCGCCATGGCTTTATATCAACTTCAATACGCTGAAGAAGGTTAATTAACTTAAATATGTTAACTAATAATTTGAAGCATTTCGATATCGCTTGCTAAATGAGTATATACAAGAAAATCGAATTTATACCTAAATATAAGATAACGGGATTCTTCTAAATGCACTGCCGTTATACCGTTAAGGCTTTATGTAGACTTCAGTAAGCTAAAAAATGTTTATTAAATTAATATGTTAAACTAATGATTTGAAGCATTTCGATATTGACATGTAAATGTGTATATAAAAGAAAATCGACTTTATACCTAAATAAAAGATTACGGAATTCTTTTACATGCACTGCCGTAATGCCGCCGTGGCTATATGCCACCTTCAGATCGTTAAAGAAGGTTTATTAACTTAAATATGTTAAGCTATTGAGTTGAAGCATCTCGATATCGATTGCTAAATGTGTATATACAACAAAATCGACTTTATACCTAAATATAAGATAACGGAATTCTTCTTAATGCACTGCCGTTATGCCGCCATGGCTTTATATCAACTTCAATACGTTAAAGAAGGTTAATTAACTTAAATAAGATAAACTAATGATTTGAAGCATTTCGATATCGCCTGCTAATTGTATATATACAAGAAAATCGACTTTATACCTAAACATAAGATTACGGAATTCTTCTACATGCACTGCCGTTATGCCGCCATGGCTTTTTGCTAACTTCAGTTCGTTAAAGAAGGTTTATTAACTAAAATATGTTAAGCTAATGAGTTGAAGCATTTCGATATCGCTTGCTAAATGTGTATATACAAGAAGATCGAATTTATACCTAAATATAAGATAACGGAATTCTTCTAAATGCACTGCCGTTATACCGTTAAGGCTTTATGTAGACTTCAGTAAGCTAAAAAATGTTTATTAACTTAATATGTTAAACTAATGAGTTGAAGCATCTCGATGTCGATTGCTAAATGTGTATATACAAAAAAATCGACTTTATACCTAAATATAAGATTACGGAATTCTTCCCAAGGCACTGCCGTTATACCGTTATGGCTTTATGTAAACTTCAGTAAGATAAAGAAGGTTAATTAACTTAAATATGTTAAACTAATGATTTGAAGCATTTCGTTATCGATTGCTAAATGTGTATATAAAAGAAAATCGACTTTATACCTAAATATAAGATTACGGAATTCTTCTAAATGCACTGCCGTTATGCCGCCATTTCTTTAAATCAACTTCAATACGTTAAAGAAGGTTAATTAATTTAAATATGTTAAACTAATGAGTTGAAGCATTTCGATATCGCTTGCTAAATGTGTATATACAAGAAAATCGACTTTATACCTAAATATAAGATTACGGAATTCTTCTAAATGCACTGCCGTTATGCCGCCATCGCTTTATATCAACTTCAATACGTTAAAGAAGGTTAATTAACTTAAATATGTTAAACTAATGATTTGAATCATTTCGATATCGCTTGCTAACTGTGTATATACAAGAAAATCGACTTTATACCTAAATAAAAGATTACGGAATTCTTCTACATCCACTGCCGTTATGCCAACTTCAGATTGTTAAAGAAGGTTAATTAACTTAAATATGTTAAACTAATGATTTGAAGCATTTCGATATCGCTTGCTAAATGTTTATATACAAGAAAATCGACTTCATACCTAAGTATAAGATTACGGAATTCTTCTAAATGCACTGCCGTTATGCCGCTATGGCTTTATATCAACTTCAATACGTTAAAGAAGGTTAATTAATTTAAATATGTTAAACTAATGAGTTGAAGCATTTCGATATCGCTTGCTAAATGTGTATATACAAGAAAATCGACTTTATACCTAAATATAAGATTACGGAATTCTTCTAAATGCACTGCCGTTATGCCGCCATGGCTTTATGCCAACTTCATTTCGTTAAAGAAGGTTTATTAACTTAAATATGTTAAACTAATGATTTGAAGCATTTCGATATCGCTTGCTAAATGCGTATATACAACAAAATCGACTTTATACCTAAATATAAGATAACGGAATTCTTCTACATGCACTGCCGTGATGAAGCCATGGCTATGTGCATACTTCAGATCGTTAAAGAAGGTTTATTTACTTAAATATGTTAAACTAATGAGTTGAAGCATCTCGATATCGATTGCTAAATGTGTATATACAAGAAAATCGACTTTATACCTAAATATAAGATTACGGAATTCTTCTAACATGCACTGTCGTTATGCCGCCATGGCTTTATATCAACTTCAGTTCGTTAAAGAAGGTTTATTACTTAAATATGTTAAACTAATGAGTTGAAGCATTCTCGATATCGATTGCTAAATGTGTATATACAAGAAAATCGACTTTATACCTAAATATAAGATTACGGAATTCTTCTAAATGCACTGCCGTTATGCCGCCATGGCTTTATATCAACTTCATACGCTTAAAGAAGGTTAATTAACTTAAATATGTTAAACTAATGATTTGAAGCATTTCGATATCGATTGCTAAATGTGTATATACAAGAAAATCGAATTTATACCTAAATATAAGATTACGGAATTCTTCTAAATGCACTGCCGTTATACCGTTATGGCTTTATGTAACTTCAGTAAGTAAAGAAGTTAATTAACTTAAATATGTTAAACTAATGATTTGAAGCATTTCGATATCGATTGCTAAATGTGTATATACAAGAAAATCGACTTTATACCTAAATATAAGATAACGGAATTCTTCTAAATGCACTGCCGTTATGCCGTTAAGGCTTTATGTAGACTTCAGTAAGTAAAGAAGGTTTATTAACTTAAATATGTTAAACTAATGATTTGAAGCATTTCGATATCGATTGCTAAATGTGTATATACAAGAAAATCGACTTTATACCTAAATATAAGATTACGGAATTCTTCTACATGCACTGCCGTTATGCCGTTAAGGCTTTATGTAGACTTCAGTAACGTTAAAGAAGGTTTAACTTAAATATGTTAAACTAATGATTTGAAGCATTTCGATATCGATTGCTAAATGTGTATATACAACAAAATCGACTTTATACCTAAATATAAGATTACGGAATTCTTCCAAATGCACTGCCGTTATGCCGCCATGGCTTTATATCAACTTCATACGTTAAAGAAGGTTAATTAACTTAAATATGTTAAACTAATGATTTGAAGCATTTCGATATCGCTTGCTAAATGTGTATATACAAGAAAATCGAATTAATACCTACATATAAGATAACGGGATTCTTCTAAATGCACTGCCGTTATACCGTTAAGGCTTTATGTAGACTTCTGTAAGCTAAAAAATGTTTATTAACTTAATATGTTAAACTAATGATTTGAAGCATTTCGATATCGATAGCTAAATGTGTATATAAAGAAAATCGACTTTATACCTAAATAAAGGTTACGGAATTCTTCTGCATGCACTGCCGTAATGCCGCCGTGGCTATATGCCAACTTCAGATCGTTAAAGAAGGTTTATTTACTTAAATATGTTAAGTTAATGAGTTGAAGCATCTCGATACCGCTTGCTAAATGTGTATATACAAGAAAATCGACTTTATACCTAAATATAAGATAACGGAATTCTTCTACATGCACTGCCGTTATACCGTTAAGGCTTTATGTAGACTTCAGTAAGCTTAAAAATGTTTAACTTAATATGTTAAACTAATGATTTGAAGCATTTTGTTATCGATTGCTAAATGTGTATATACAACAAAATCGACTTTATACCTAAATATAAGATTACGGAATTCTTCCAAATGCACTGCCGTTATACCGTTATGGCTTTGTGTAAACTTCAGTAAGATAAAGAAGATTAATTAACTTTAAAAATGTTAAACTAATGACTTGAAGCATTTCGTTATCGATTGCTAAATGTGTATATACAACAAAATCGACTTTATACCTAAATATACGATAACGGAATTCTTTTAAATGCACTGCCGTTATGCCGTTAAGGCTTTATGTAGAATTCAGTAAGATAGAGAGGGTTAATTAACTTAAATATGTTAAACTAATGATTTGTAGCATTTCGATATCGATTGCTAACTGTGTATATACAACAAAATCGACTTTATACCTAAATATAAGATTACGGAACTCTTCCAAATGCACTGCCGTTATGCCGTTAAAGCTTTTGTAGAATTCAGTAAGATAGAGAGGGTTAATTAACTTAAATATGTTAAACTAATGATTTGTAGCATTTCGATATCGATTGCTAGCTGTGTATATACAACAAAATCGACTTTATACCTAAATATAAGATTACGGAACTCTTCCAAATGCACTGCCGTTATGCCGTTAAAGCTTTTGTAGACTTCAGTAAACAAAGAGGATTAATTAACTTAAATATGTTAAACTAATGATTTGAAGCATTTCGATATCGCTTGCTAAATGTGTGTATACAAGAAAATTGAATTTATACCTAAATATAATATTACGGAATTCTTCTAAATGCACTGCCGTTATACCGTTAAGGCGTTATGTAACTTCAGTTCGTTAAAAAAGGTTTATTAACTTAAATATGTTAAACTAATGATTTGAAGCATTTCGATATCGATTGCTAAATGTGTATATACAAGAAAATCGACTTTATACCTAAATATAAGATAACGGAATTCTTCTACATGCACTGCCGTGATGAAGCCATGGCTTTATTCCAACTTCAGTTCGTTAAAGAAGGTTTATTAACTTAAATATGTTAAACTAATGAGTTGAAGCATCTCGACATCGATTGCTAAATGTGTATATACAACAAAATCGATTTATACCTAAATATAAGATTACGGAATTCTTCAAAATGCACTGCCGTTATGCCGTTTAGGCTTTATATCAACTTCAATACGTTAAAGAAGGTTAAATCACTTAAATAAGTTAAACTAATGATTTGAAGCATTTCGATATCGCTTGCTAAATGTGTATATACAAGAAAATCGACTTTATACCTAAATATAAGATTACGGAATTCTTCTAAATGCACTGCCGTTATGCCGTTTAGGCTTTATGTAGAATTCAGTAAGATAGAGAGGGTTAATTAACTTAAATATGTTAAACTAATGATTTGAAGCATTTCGATATCGCTTGCTAAATGTGTATATACGAGAAAATCGAATTTATACCTAAATATAAGATAACGGAATTCTTCTAAATGCACTGCCGTTATGCCGCCATGGCTTTATATCAACTTCAATACGTTAAAGAAGGTTTATTAACTTAAATATGTTAAACTAATGAGTTGAAGCATTTCGATATCGCTTGCTAAATGTGTATATACAACAAAATCGACTTTATACCTAAATATAAGATAACGGAATTCTTCTAAATGCACTGCCGTTATACCGTTAAGGCGTTATGTAGACTTCAGTAAGCTAAAAAATGTTTATTAACTTATAATGTTAAGCAAATGATTTGAAGCATTTCGATATCGCTTGCTAAATGTTTATATACAAGAAAATCGACTTCATACCTAAGTATAAGATTACGGAATTCTTCTAAATGCACTGCCGTTATGCCGCCATGGCTTTATATCAACTTCAATACGTTAAAGAAGGTTTATTAACTTAAATATGTTAAACTAATGATTTGAAGCATTTCGATATCGCTTGCTAAATGTGTTTTATACAAGAAAATCGACTTCATACCTAAGTATAAGATTACGGAATTCTTCTAAATGCACTGCCGTTATGCCGCCATGGCTTTATATCAACTTCAATACGTTAAAGAAGGTTTATTAACTTAAATATGTTAAACTAATGAGTTGAAGCATTTCGATATCGCTTGCTAAATGTGAATATACAACAAAATCGACTTTATACCTAAATATAAGATAACGGAATTCTTCTAAATGCACTGCCGTAATGCCGCCGTGGCTATGTGCATACTTCAGATCGTTAAAGAAGGTTTATTTACTTAAATATGTTAAACTAATGAGTTGAAGCATCTCGATATCGATTGCTAAATGTGTATATACAACAAAATCGATTTATACATAAATATAAGATAACGGAATTCTTCAACATGCACTGTGGTTATGCCGCCATGGCTTTATTCAACTTCAGTTCGTTAAAGAAGGTTTATTAACTTAAATATGTTAAACTAATGAGTTGAATTCTCGATATCGATAGCTAAATGTGCATATACAACAAAATCGACTTTATACCTAAATATAAGATTACGGAATTCTTCTAAATGCACTGTCGTTATGCCGCCATGGCTTTATATCACCTTCATTACGCTAAAGAAGGTTAATTATTTTAAATATGTTAAACTAGTGGTTTGAAGCATTTCGATATCGATTGCTAAATGTGTAAATACAAGAAAATCGACTTTATACCTAAATGTAAAATTATAACATTACGGAATTCTTCTAAATGCACTGCCGTTATGCCGCCATGGCTTTATATCAACTTCAATACGTTAAAGAAGGTTAATTAACTTAAATATGTTAAACTAATGATTTGAAGCATTTCGATATCGCTTGCTAAATGTGTATATACAAGAAAATCGAATTAATACCTACATATAAGATAACGGGATTCTTCTAAATGCACTGCCGTTATACCGTTAAGGCTTTATGTAGACTTCTGTAAGCTAAAAAATGTTTATTAACTTAATATGTTAAACTAATGATTTGAAGCATTTCGATATCGATATATAAATGTGTATATAAAAGAAAATCGACTTTATACCTAAATAAAGGTTACGGAATTCTTCTGCATGCACTGCCGTAATGCCGCCGTGGCTATATGCCAACTTCAGATCGTTAAAGAAGGTTTATTTACTTAAATATGTTAAGTTAATGAGTTGAAGCATCTCGATACCGCTTGCTAAATGTGTATATACAAGAAAATCGACTTTATACCTAAATATAAGATAACGGAATTCTTCTACATGCACTGCCGTTATACCGTTAAGGCTTTATGTAGACTTCAGTAAGCTTAAAAAAGTTTAACTTAATATGTTAAACTAATGATTTGAAGCATTTTGTTATCGATTGCTAAATGTGTATATACAACAAAATCGACTTTATACCTAAATATAAGATTACGGAATTCTTCCAAATGCACTGCCGTTATACCGTTATGGCTTTGTGTAAACTTCAGTAAGATAAAGAAGATTAATTAACTTAAATATGTTAAACTAATGACTTGAAGCATTTCGTTATCGATTGCTAAATGTGTATATACAACAAAATCGACTTTATACCTAAATATACGATAACGGAATTCTTTTAAATGCATTTCCGTTATGCCGTTAAGGCTTTATGTAGAATTCAGTAAGATAGAGAGGGTTAATTAACTTAAATATGTTAAACTAATGATTTGTAGCATTTCGATATCGATTGCTAACTGTGTATATACAACAAAATCGACTTTATACCTAAATATAAGATTACGGAACTCTTCCAAATGCACTGCCGTTATGCCGTTAAAGCTTTTGTAGAATTCAGTAAGATAGAGAGGGTTAATTAACTTAAATATGTTAAACTAATGATTTGTAGCATTTCGATATCGATTGCTAGCTGTGTATATACAACAAAATCGACTTTATACCTAAATATAAGATTACGGAACTCTTCCAAATGCACTGCCGTTATGCCGTTAAAGCTTTTGTAGACTTCAGTAAAACAAAGAGGATTAATTAACTTAAATATGTTAAACTAATGATTTGAAGCATTTCGATATCGCTTGCTAAATGTGTGTATACAAGAAAATTGAATTTATACCTAAATATAATATTACGGAATTCTTCTAAATGCACTGCCGTTATACCGTTAAGGCGTTATGTAGACTTCAGTTCGTTAAAAAATGTTTATTAACTTATAATGTTAAACAAATGATTTGAAGCATTTCGATATCGATAGCTCAATGTGCATATACAAGAAAATCGACTTTATACCTAAATATAAGATTACGGAATTCTTCTACATCCACTGCCGTTATGCCCAAATTCAGATCGTTAAAGAAGGTTTATTAACTTAAATATGTTAAGCTAATGAGTTGAAGCATCTCGATATCCATTGCTAAATGAGTATATACAACAAAATCGACTTTATACCTAAATATAAGATTACGGAATTCTTCTAAATGCAGTGCCGTTATGCCGCCATGGCTTTATATCAACTTCAATACGTTAAAGAAGGTTAATTAACTTAAATATGTTAAACTAATGATTTGAAGCATTTCGATATCGCTTGCTAAATGTTTATATACAAGAAAATCGACTTCATACCTAAGCATAAGATTGCGGAATTCTTCTAAATGCACTGCCGTTATGCCGCCATGGCTTTATATCAACTTCAATACGTTAAAGAAGGTTTATTAACTTAAATATGTTAAACTAATGAGTTGAAGCATTTCGATATCGCTTGCTAAATGTGTATATACAACAAAATCGACTTTATACCTAAATATAAGATTACGGAATTCTTCTAAATGCACTGCCGTTATGTCGCCATGGCTTTATATCAACCTCAAAACGTTAAAGAAGGTTATTTAACTTAAACATGTTAAACTAATGATTTGAAGCATTTCGATATCGATATCTAAATGTGTATATAAAAGAAAATCGATTTTATACCTAAATATAAGATTACGGAGTTCTTCTAAATGCACTGCCGTTATGCCGCCATGGCTTTATATCAACTTCAATACGTTAAAGAAGGTTAATTAACTTAAATATGTTATACTAATGATTTCAAGGGATTTCGATATCGATATCTAAATGTGTATATAAAAGAAAATCGACTTTATACCTAAATATAAGATTACGGAATTCTTCTAAATGCACTGCCGTTATGCCGCCATGGCTTTATATCAACTTCAATACGTTAAAGAAGGTTAATTAACCAAATATGTTAAACTAATGATTTGAAGCATTTCGATATCGCTTGCTAAATGTTTATATACAAGAAAATCGACTTCATACCTAAGTATAAGATTACGGAATTCTTCTAAATGCACTGCCGTTATGCCGCCATGGCTTTATATCAACTTCAATACGTTAAAGAAGGTTTATAACTTAAATATGTTAAGCTAATGAGTTGAAGCATCTCGATATCGCTTGCTAAATGTGTATATACAACAAAATTGACTTTATACCTAAATATACGATAACGGAATTCTTTTAAATGCACTGCCCTTATGCCGTTAAGGCTTTATGTAGAATTCAGTAAGATAGAGAGGGTTAATTAACTTAAATATGTTAAACTAATGATTTGTAGCATTTGATATCGATTGCTAACTGTGTATATACAACAAAATCGACTTTATACCTAAATATAAGATTACGGAACTCTTCCAAGTGCACTGCCGTTATGCCGTTAAAGCTTTTGTAGACTTCAGTAAAACAAAGAGGATTAATTAACTTAAATATGTTAAACTAATGATTTGAAGCATTTCGATATCGCTTGCTAAATGTGTGTATACAAGAAAATTGAATTTATACCTAAATATAATATTACGGAATTCTTCTAAATGCACTGCCGTTATACCGTTAAGGCGTTATGTAGACTTCAGTTCGTTAAAAAATGTTTATTAACTTATAATGTTAAACAAATGATTTGAAGCATTTCGATATCGATAGCTCAATGTGCATATACAAGAAAATCGACTTTATACCTAAATAAAGGTTACGGAATTCTTCTGCATGCACTGCCGTAATGCCGCCGTGGCTATATGCCAACTTCAGATCGTTAAAGAAGGTTTATTTACTTAAATATGTTAAGTTAATGAGTTGAAGCATCTCGATACCGCTTGCTAAATGTGTATATACAAGAAAATCGATTTATACTAAATATAAGATAACGAATTCTTCTACATGCACTGCGTTATACCGTTAAGGCTTTATGTAGACTTCAGTAAGCTTAAATGTTTATTACTTAATATGTTAAACTAATGATTTGAAGCATTTTGTTATCGATTGCTAAATTTATATACAACAAAATCGACTTTATACCTAAATATAAGATTACGGAATTCTTCCAAATGCACTGCCGTTATCCGTTATGGCTTTTGTAACTTCAGTAAGATAAAGAAGTTAATAACTTAAATATGTTAAACTAATGATTGAAGCATTTCGTATCGATTGCTAAATGTGTATATACAACAAAATCGACTTTATACCTAAATATAGATAACGGAATTCTTTTAAATGCACTGCCGTTATGCCGTTAAGGCTTTTGTAGAATTCAGTAAGATAGAGAGGGTTAATTAACTTAAATATGTTAAACTAATGATTTGTAGCATTTCGATATCGATTGCTAACTGTGTATATACAACAAAATCGACTTTATACCTAAATATAAGATTACGGAACTCTTCCAAATGCACTGCCGTTATGCCGTTAAAGCTTTTGTAGACTTCAGTAAAACAAAGAGGATTAATTAACTTAAATATGTTAAACTAATGATTTGAAGCATTTCGATATCGCTTGCTAAATGTGTGTATACAAGAAAATTGAATTTATACCTAAATATAATATTACGGAATTCTTCTAAATGCACTGCCGTTATACCGTTAAGGCGTTATGTAGACTTCAGTTCGTTAAAAAATGTTTATTAACTTATAATGTTAAACAAATGATTTGAAGCATTTCGATATCGATAGCTCAATGTGCATATACAAGAAAATCGACTTTATACCTAAATATAAGATTACGGAATTCTTCCATGCACTGCCGTATGCCGGTGGCTTATGCCAACTTCAGATCGTTAAAGAAGGTTTATTAACTTAAATATGTTAAGCTAATGAGTTGAAGCATCTCGATATCGCTTGCTAAATGTGTATATACAAGAAAATCGACTTTATACCTAAATATAAGATTACGGAATTCTTCTAAATGCACTGCCGTTATACCGTTAAGGCTTTATGTAGACTTCAGTACGTTAAAAATGTTTATTAACTTAATATGTTAAACTAATGATTTGAAGCATTTCGATATCGATTGCTAAATGTGTATATACAACAAAATCGACTTTATACCTAAATATAAGATTACGGAATTCTTCTCAAATGCACTGCCGTTATGCCGCCATGGCTTTATGTCAACTTCAGATACGTTAAAGAAGGTTAATTAACTTAAATATGTTAAACTAATGACTTGAAGCATTTCGTTATCGATTGCTAAATGTGTATATACAACAAAATCGACTTTATACCTAAATATACGATAACGGAATTCTTTTAAATGCACTGCCGTTATGCCGTTAAGGCTTTATGTAGAATTCAGTAAGATAGAGAGGGTTAATTAACTTAAATATGTTAAACTAATGATTTGTAGCATTTCGATATCGATTGCTAACTGTGTATATACAACAAAATCGACTTTATACCTAAATATAAGATTACGGAACTCTTCCAAATGCACTGCCGTTATGCCGTTAAAGCTTTTGTAGAATTCAGTAAGATAGAGAGGGTTAATTAACTTAAATATGTTAAACTAATGATTTGTAGCATTTCGATATCGATTGCTAGCTGTGTATATACAACAAAATCGACTTTATACCTAAATATAAGATTACGGAACTCTTCCAAATGCACTGCCGTTATGCCGTTAAAGCTTTTGTAGACTTCAGTAAAACAAAGAGGATTAATTAACTTAAATATGTTAAACTAATGATTTGAAGCATTTCGATATCGCTTGCTAAATGTGTGTATACAAGAAAATTGAATTTATACCTAAATATAATATTACGGAATTCTTCTAAATGCACTGCCGTTATACCGTTAAGGCGTTATGTAGACTTCAGTTCGTTAAAAAATGTTTATTAACTTATAATGTTAAACAAATGATTTGAAGCATTTCGATATCGATAGCTCAATGTGCATATACAAGAAAATCGACTTTATACCTAAATATAAGATTACGGAATTCTTCTACATCCACTGCCGTTATGCCAACTTCAGATCGTTAAAGAAGGTTTATTAACTTAAATATGTTAAGCTAATGAGTTGAAGCATCTCGATATCCATTGCTAAATGAGTATATACAACAAAATCGACTTTATACCTAAATATAAGATTACGGAATTCTTCTAAATGCAGTGCCGTTATGCCGTTAAGGCGTTATGTAGACTTCAGTTCGTTAAAAAATGTTTATTAACTTATAATGTTAAACAAATGATTTGAAGCATTTCGATATCGATAGCTCAATTTGTATATACAAGAAAATCGACTTTATACCTAAATATAAGATTACGGAATTCTTCTACATCCACTGCCGTTATGCCAACTTCAGATCGTTAAAGAAGGTTTATTAACTTAAATATGTTAAACTAATGAGTTGAAGCATCTCGATATCCATTGCTAAATGTGTATATACAACAAAATCGATTTTTACCTAAATATAAGATTACGGAATTCTTCTGAATGCAGTGCCGTTATGCCGCCATGGCTTTATATCAACTTCAATACGTTAAAGAAGGTTAATTAACTTAAATATGTTAAACTAATGATTTGAAGCATTTCGATATCGCTTGCTAAATGTTTATATACAAGAAAATCGACTTCATACCTAAGCATAAGATTGCGGAATTCTTCTAAATGCACTGCCGTTATGCCGCCATGGCTTTATGTCAACTTCAATACGTTAAAGAAGGTTTATTAACTTAAATATGTTAAACTAATGAGTTGAAGCATTTCGATATCGCTTGCTAAATGTGCATATACAACAAAATCGACTTTATACCTAAATATAAGATTACGGAATTCTTCTAAATGCACTGCCGTTATGTCGCCATGGCTTTATATCAACTTCAATACGTTAAAGAAGGTTATTTAACTTAAACATGTTAAACTAATGATTTGAAGCATTTCGATATCGATATCTAAATGTGTATATAAAAGAAAATCGACTTTATACCTAAATATAAGATTACGGAGTTCTTCTAAATGCACTGCCGTTATGCCGCCATGGCTTTATATCAACTTCAATACGTTAAAGAAGGTTAATTAACTTAAATATGTCATACTAATGATTTGAAGCATTTTGATATCGATATCTAAATGTGTATATAAAAGAAAATCGACTTTATACCTAAATATAAGATTACGGAATTCTTCTAAATGCACT
>CM050324.1:13992470-14017366 GCA_027475135.1 Bactrocera correcta
CTTTAACGTATTGAAGTTGATACAAACCATGGCGGCATAACGGCAGTGCATATAGAAGAATTCCGTAATCTTATATTTAGGTATAAAGTCGATGTTCTTGTATTACACATTTAGCAACCGATATCGAAATGCTTCAAATCATTAGTTTAACATATTAAAGTTAATTAACCATCTTTAACGTATTGAAGGTGAACTAAAGCCTTAACGCCATAACGACAGTAATTTTGAAGAATTCCGTAATCTTATATTTAGGTAAAAAGTCGATTTTCTGGTATATATGCATTTAGAAACCGATATCGAAATGCTTCAAATCATTAGTTTAACATATTTAAGTCAATTAACTATCTTTAACGTATTGAAGGTGAAATAAAGCCATGGCGCCATAACGACAGTAATTTGGAAAAATTCCGAAATCTTATATTTAGGTATAAAGTCGATTTTCTTGTATATATGCATTTAGAGATCGATATCGATATGCTTCAAATCATAAGTTTAACATATTTAAGTTAACAAACCTACTTTAACGAACTGAAGTTGACATACAGCCATGGCGGAATAACGGCAGTGCATTTGGAAGAATTACGTTATCCTATGTTTAGATATAAAGTCAAGTTTCTTGTATTAGCACATTTAGCAATCAATATCGAAATGCTTCAAATCATTAGTTTAACATATTTAAGTTAAATTACCTTCTGTAACCTACCGAAGGTGACATGAAGACATGGCGGCATAACGGCAGTGCATGTAGAAGAATTCGGTAATTTTATATTTAGGTATAAAATCGATTTTGTTGTATAAACACATATAGAAATCCATATAGAAATGTTTCAAATCATTAGTTTAACATATTTAAGTTAATTAACCTTCTTTATCTTACTAAAGTCTACAAAAGCCTTAACGGCATAACGGCAGTGCATTTGGAAGAATTCCGTAATCTTATATATAAGTATATAGTCGATTTTCTTGTATATACTCATTTAGCAATCGATATCGAAATGCCACAAATCATTAGTTTAACATATTTAAGCTAATAAACCTTCTTTAACGAACTGAAGTTGGCATAAATCCATGGCGGCATAACTGCAGTGCATTTAGAATAATTCCGAAATCTTATATTTAGGTATAAAGTCGATTTTCTTGTATATAAGCATTTAGCAATCGATATCGAAATGCTTCAAATCATTAGTTTAACATATTTAAGTTAATTAACCTTCTTTAACGTATTGAAGTTTACATAAAGCCATAACGGTATAACGGCAGTGAATTTGGGAGAATTTCGTAATCTTATATTTAGGTATAAAGTCGATTTTGTTGTATATGCACATTTAGCAATCGATATCGAAATGCCTCAAATGATTAGTTTAACATATTTAAGTTAATTGACCTTCTTTAACATATTGAAGTTGATATAAAGCCAAGGCGGCATAACGGCAGTACATTTGGAAGAATTCCGTAATCTTATATTGAGGTATAAAGAAGATTTTCTTATATATATGCATTTAGCAATCGATTTCGAAAATCTTCAAATCATTAGTTTAACATATTTAAGTCAATAAACCTTCTTTAACGAACAGAAGTTAACATGAAGCCATATCTGCATAACGGCAGTGCATTTAGAAGAATTCCGTAATCTTATATTTAGGTATAAAGTTGATTTTCTTGTATATACACATATAGCAATCGATATCGAAATGCCTCAAATCATTAGTTTAACATATTTAAGTTAAAAAACCTACTTTAAACCGAAGTTAACCCAAAGCCATGGCGGCATAACGGCAGTGCATGTAGAAGAAATCCGTAATCTTATATTTAGGTATTAAGTCGAATTTGTTGTATATATGCATTTAGCAATCGATTTCGAAAATCTTCAAGTCATTAGTTTAACATATTTAAGTTAATAAAGCTTCTTTAACGCACTGAAGTTAACATAAAGCCATGGCGGCATAACGGCAGTGCATTTAGAAAAATTCCGTAAGCTTATATTTAGGAATAAAGTCGATTTTGTTGTATATACACATTTAGCCATCGAAATCGAAATGCTTCAAATCATTAGTTAAATATATTTAAGTTAATTATCCTTCTATAACATATTGAAGTTGATAAAAAGCCATGGCGGCATAACGGCAGTGCATTTGGAAGAATTCCGTAATCTTATATTTAGGTATAAAGTCGATTTTCTAGTATATACACATTTAGCAATAGATATCGAAATGCGTCAAATCATTAGTTTAACATATTTAAGTTAATTAACCCTCTTTATCTTACTGAAGTCTACAAACGCCTTAACGGCATAACGGCAAAGCATTTAGAAGGATTACTGTGTATATACAAGAAAATCGACTTTATACCTAACTATAATATTACGGAATTCTTCTAAATGCACTGCCGTTATGCCGCCATGGCTTTATGTTAATTTCAGTGCGTTAAAGTAGGTTTGTTAACTTAAATATGTTAAACTAATGATTTGAAGCATTTCGATATCGATTGCTAAATGAGTATATACAAGAAAATCGACTTTATACCTAAACATAAGATTACGTAATTTTATTATATCTATGATATCGATTGCTAAATGTGTATATACAAGAAAATCGACTTAATACCTAAATATAAGATTACGGAATTCTTCCAAATGTACTGTCGTTATGTCGCCATGGCTTTATATCACCTTCAATACGTTAAAGAAGCTTTATTAACTTAAATATGTTAAACTAATGATTTGAAGATTTTCGAAATCGATTGCTAAATGCATATATACAACAAATTCGACTTAATACCTAAATATAAGATTACGGATTTCTTCTACATGCACTGCCGTTATGCCGCCATGGCTTTGTGTTAACTTCGGTTTAAAGTAGGTTTTTTAACTTAAATATGTCAAACTAATGATTTGAAGCATTTCGATATCGATTGCTATATGTGTATATACAAGAAAATCGACTTTATACCTAAATATAAGATTACGGAATTCTTCTAAATGCACTTCCGTTATGCAGTTGTGGCTTTATGTTAACTTCTGTTCGTTAAAGAAGGTTTATTGACTTAAATATGTTAAACAAATGATTTGAAGATTTTCGAAATCGATTGCTAAATGCATATTTACAAGAAAATCTTCTTTATACCTAAATATAAGGTTACGGAATTCTTCCAAATGTACTGCCGTTATGCCGCCATGGCTTTATATCAACTTCAATATGTTAAAGAAGGTTAATTAACTTAAATATGTTAAACTAATGATTTGAGGCATTTCGATATCGATTGCTAAATGTGTATATACAACAAAATCGACTTTATACCTAAATATAAGATTACGAAATTCTCCCAAATTCACTGCCGTTATACCGTTATGGCTTTATGTTAACTTCAATACGTTAAAGAAGGTTAATTAACTTAAATATGTTAAACTAATGATTTGAAGAATTTCGATGTCGATTGCTGAATGCTTATATCCAAGAAAATCGACTTTATACCTAAATATAAGATTATGGAATTATTCTAAATGCACTGCAGTTATGCCGCCATGGATTTATGCCAACTTCAGTTCGTTAAAGAAGGTTTATTAGCTTAAATATGTTAAACTAATGATATGAAGCATTTCGATATCGATTGCTAAATGAGTATATACAAGAAAATCGACTATATACCTAAATATAAGGTTACGGAATTCTTCTAAATGCACTGCCGTTATGCCGCCATGGCTTTACATCAACTTCAATATGTTAAAGAAGGTTAATTAACTTAAATATGTTAAACTAATGATTTGAAGCATTTCGATATCGCTTGCTAAATGTGTAAATACAACAAGACTTTATACCTAAATATAAAATTATAACATTACGGAGGTCTTCTAAATGCACTGCCGTTATATCGTTAAGGCTTTATGTAGACCTCATTAAGCTAAAAAATGTTTATTAACTTAAAATGTTAAACTAATGATTTGAAGCATTTCGATATCGATTGCTAAAGGTGTATATGCAAAAAAATCGAATTTAAACCTAAATGTAAGCCGTTATGCCGCCATGGCTTTGTGTTAACTTCAGTTCGTTAAAGTAGGTTTGTTAACTTAAATATATTAAACTAATGATTTGAAGCATTTCGATATCGGTTGCTAAATGTTTATATACAAGAAAATCGACTTTATACCTAAATATAAGATTAGGGAATTCTTCTACATGCACTGCCGTTATGCCGCCATGGTTTGTATCAACTTCAATACGTTAAAGAAGGTTTATTAACTTAAATATGTTAAACTAATGATTTGAAGCATTTCGATATCGACTGCTAAATGTGTAAATACAACAAGACTTTATACCTAAATATAAAATTATAACATTACGGAGGTCTTCTAAATGCACTGCCGTTATACCGTTAAGGCTTTATGTAGACCTCATTAAGCTAAAAAATGTTTATTAACTTAATATGTTAAACTAATGATTTGAAGCATTTCGATATCGATTGCTAAATGTGTATATGCAAAAAAATCGAATTTAAACCTAAATATAAGCCGTTATGCCGCCATGGCTTTATGTAAACTTCAGTAAGATAAAGAAGGTTAATTAACTTAAGTATGTTAAACTAATGGTTTGAAGCATTTCGATATCGATTGCTAAATGAGTATATACAAGAAAATCGACTTTATACCTAAATATAAGATTACGGAATTCTTCCAAATGCACTGCCGTTATGCCAATAAGGCGATTGTAGACTTCAGTAAGTTAAAGAGGGTTAATTAACTTAAATATGTTAAGCTAATGATTTGAGGCATTTCGATATCGATTGCTAAATGTGTATATACAAGAAAATCGGCTTTCTACCTAAATATAAGATTACGGAATTCTTCCAAATGTACTGTCGTTATGCCGCCATGGCTATATATCAACTTCAATATGTTAAAGAAGGTTAATTAACTTAAATATGTTAAACTAATGATTTGAGGCATTTCGATATCGATTGCTAAATGTGAATATACAACAAAATCGACTTTATACCTAAATATAAGATTACGAAATTCTCACAAATGTACTGCCGTTATAACGTTATGGCTTTATGTAAACTTCAGTAAGATAAAGAAGGTTAATTAACTTAAGTATGTTAAACTAATGGTTTGAAGCATTTCGATATCGATTGCTAAATGCGTATTCACAAAAAAATCGACTTTATACCTAAATATAAGCTTACGGAATTCTTCTAAATGCACTGCCGTTATGCAGTTATGGCTTTATGTTAACTTCTGTTCGTTAAAGAAGGTTTATTAACTTAAATATGTTAAACTAAAGATTTGAAGATTTTCGAAATCGATTGCATATATACAAGAAAATCGACTTTATAGCTAAATATAAGATTACGGAATTCTTGCAAATTTACTGTCGCTATGCCGCCATGGCTTTATATCAACTTCAATACGTTAAAAAAGTTTTATTAACTTAAATATGTTAAACTAATGATTTGAAGCATTTAGATATCGATTGCTAAATGTGTATATTCAACAAAATCGACTTAATACCTAAATATAAGCTTACGGAATTCTTCTAAATGCTTTGCCGTTATGCATATAAGGCGTTTGTAGACTTAAATATGTTAAACTAATGATCTGAAGCATTTAGATATCGATTGCTAAATGTGTATGTACAAGAAACTCGACTTTATACCCAAATATATGATAACGGAGTTCTTCTAAATGCTTTGCCGTTATGCCGTTAAAACGTTTGTAGACTTCAGTAAGATAAAGAGGGTTAATTAACTTAAATATGTTAAACTAATGATTTGAAGCATTTCTATATCCATTGCTAAATGAGTATATACAAGAAAATCGACTTTATACCTAAATATAAGATTACGTAATTCTTCTAAATGCTTTGCCGTTATGCCGTTAAGGCGTTTGTGGACTTCAGTAAGATAAAGGGTTAACTTAAATATATTAAACTAATGATTTGAAGCTTTTCGATATCGATTGCTAAATGTGTATATACAAGAAAATCGACTTTATACCTAAATATAAGATTACGTAATTCTTCTAAATGCTTTGCGGTTATGCCGTTAAGGCGTTTGTAGACTTCAGTAAGATAAAGAGGGTTAATTATCTTAAATATGTTAAGCTTGTGATTTGAAGCATTTCGATTTCGATTGCTAAATGAGTATATACAAGAGAATCGACTATATACATAAATATAAGATTACGTAATTCTTCTAAATGCTTTGCCGTTATGCCGTTAAAACGTTTGTAGACTTCAGTAAGATAAAGAGGGTTAATTAACTTAAATATGTTAAACTAATGATTTGAAGCATTTCTATATCCATTGCTAAATGAGTATATACAAGAAAATCGACTTTATACCTAAATATAAGATTACGTAATTCTTCTAAATGCTTTGCCGTTATGCCGTTAAAACGTTTGTAGACTTCATTAACATAGAGAGGGTTATTTACTTAAATGTATTAAAATAATGATTTGAGGCATTTCGATAGCAATTGCTAAATGTGTATATACAAGAAAATCGACTTTATACCTAAATATATGATAACGGAATTCTTCTACATGCACCGCCGTTATGCCGTTAAGGCGTTTGTAGACTTCAGTAAGATAAAGGGGGTTAATTAACTTAAATATGTTAAACTAATGATTTGAAGCATTTCGATTTCGATTGCTAAATTAGTATATACAAGAAAATTGACTTTATACCTAAATATAAGATTACTTAATTCTTCTAAATGCTTTGCCGTTATGCCGTTAAAGCGTTTGTAGACTTCAGTAAGATAAAGAGGGTTAATTAACTTAAATATGTTAAACTAATGATTTGAAGCATTTCGATATCGATTGCTAAATGTGTATATACAAGAAAATCGACTTTATACCTAAATATAAGATTACGGAACTCTTCCAAATGCACTGCCGTTATACCGTTATGGTTTTATGTTAACTTCAGTTAGTTAAAGAAGGTTTATTTACTTAAATATGTTAAACCAGTTATTTGAAGCATTTCGATATCGATCGCTTAATGCATATATACAAGAAAATCGACTTTATACCAAAATATAAGATAACGTAATTCTTCTAAATGCTTTGCCGTTATGCCATTAAGGCGTTTGTAGACTTCAGTAACATAGAGAGGGTTATTTACTTAAATATATTAAAATAATGATTTGAGGCATTTCGATATCGATTGCTAAATATGTATGTACAAGAAAATCGACTTTATACTTAAATATATGATAACGGAATTCTTCTACATGCAGTTATGCCGTTAAGGCGTTTGTAGACTTCGGTAAGGTAAAGAGGGTTAATTAACTTAAATATGTTAAACTAATGATTTGAGGCATTTCGATATCGATTGCTAAATGAGTATATATAAGAAAATCGACTTTATACCTAAATATAAGATAACGTAATTCTTCTAAATGCTTTGCTGTTATGCAATTAAGGCGTTTGTAGACTTCAGTAAGATAAAGGGGGTAAATCAACTTAAATATGTTAAACTAATGATTTGAGGCATTTCGATATCGATTGCTAAATGTGTATTTACAAGAAAATCGACTTTATACCTAAATATATGATAACGGAATTCTTCTACATGCAGTTATGCCGTTAAGGCGTTTGTAGACTTCAGTAAGATAAAGAGGGTTAATTATCTTAAATATGTTAAACTAATGATTTGAAGCATTTCGATTTCGATTGCTAAATGAGTATACACAAGAAAATAGACTTTATACCTAAATATAAGATTACGTAATTCTTCTAAAATGCCTTGCCGTTATGCCGTTAAAGCGTTTGTAGACTTCAGTAAGATAAAGAGGGTTAATTAACTTAAATATGTTAAACTAATGATTTGAGGCATTTCGATATCGATTGCTAAATGTTTATGTACAAGAAAATCGACTTTATACCTAAATATATGATAACGGAATTCTTCTACTTGCACTGCTGTTATGCCGTTAAGGCGTTTGTAGACTTCAGTAAGATAAAGGGGGTTAATTAATTTAAATATGTTAAACTAATGATTTGAGGCATTTCGATATCGATTGCTAAATGTGTATATACAAGAAAATCGACTTAATACCTAAATATAAGATTACGGAATTCTTCCAAATGTACTGCCGTTATACCGTTATGGCTTTATGTTAACTTCAGTTAGTTAAAGAAGATTTGTTAACTTAAATATGTTAAACCAGTTATTTGAAGCATTTCGATATCAATTGCTTAATGATATATACAACAAAATCAACTTTATACCTAAATAAAAGATTATGGAATTTTTCCAAATGTACTGTCGTTATGCCACCATGGCTTTATATCAACTTCAATACGTTAAAAAAGGTTAATTAACTTAAATATGCTAAACTAATGATTTGAAGCATTAGATATCGATTGCTAAATGTGTATTTACAAACAAAATCGACTTTATACCTAAATATAAGCTTACGGAATTCTTCTAAATGCACTGCCGTTATGCCGCCATGGCTTTATGTTAACTTCGTTGCGTTAAAGAAGCTTTATTAACTTAAATATGTTAAACTTATGATTTGAAGATTTTCGAAACCGATTGCTAAATGCATATACACAACAAAAATCGACTTTATACCTAAATATAAGATTACGGAATTCTTCCAAATGCACTGCCGTTATGCCGTTATGGCTTTATGTTAACTTCAGTTCGTTTAAGAAGGTTTATTAACTTAAACATGTTAAACCAGTTATTTGAAGCATTTCGATATCGATTGCTTAATGCATATATACAAGAAAATCGACTTTATACCAAAATATAAGATAACGTAATTCTTCTAAATGCTTTGCCGTTATGAAATTAAGGCGTTTGTAGACTTCAGTAAGATAAAGAGGGTTAATTAACTTAAATATGTTAAACTAATGATTTGAGGCATTTCGATATCGATTGCTAGATGTGTATGTACAAGAAAAATCGACTTTATACCTAAATATATGATAACGGAATTCTTCTACATGCAGTTATGCCGTTAAGGCGTTTGTAGACTTTCGGTAAGATAAAGAGGGTTAATTAACTTAAATATGTTAAACTAATGATTTGAGGCATTTCGATATCGATTGCTAAATGAGTATATATAAGAAAATCGACTTTATACCTAAATATAAGATAACGTAATTCTTCTAAATGCTTTGCTGTTATGCAATTAAGGCGTTTGTAGACTTCAGTAAGATAAAGAGGGTTAATTAACTTAAATATGTTAAACTAATGATTTGAGGCATTTCGATATCGATTGCTAAATGTGTATTTACAAGAAAAATCGACTTTATACCTAAATATATGATAACGGAATTCTTCTACATGCAGTTATGCCGTTAAGGGCGTTTGTAGACTTCAGTAAGATAAAGAGGGTTAATTATCTTAAATATGTTAAACTAATGATTTGAAGCATTTCGATTTCGATTGCTAAATGAGTATACACAAGAAAATCGACTTTATACCTAAATATAAGATTACGTAATTCTTCTAAATGCTTTGCCGTTATGCCGTTAAAAGCGTTTGTAGACTTCAGTAAGATAAAGAGGGTTAATTAACTTAAATATGTTAAACTAATGATTTGAGGCATTTCGATATCGATTGCTAAATGTTTATGTACAAGAAAATCGACTTTATACCTAAATATATGATAACGGAATTCTTCTACATGCACTGCTGTTATGCCGTTAAGGCGTTTGTGGACTTCAGTAAGATAAAGGGGGTTAATTAACTTAAATATGTTAAACTAATGATTTGAGGGATTTCGATATCGATTGCTTAAGGTGTATATACAAGAAAATCGACTTAATACCTAAATATAAAATTACGGAATTCTTCTACTTGCACTGCTGTTATGCCGTTAAGGCGTTTGTAGACTTCAGTAAGATAAAGAGGGTTAATTAACTTAAATATGTTAAACTAATGATTTGAAGCATTTCGATATCGATTGCTAAATGCGTATATACAAGAAAATCGACTTTATACCTAAATATAAGATACGGAACTCTTCCAAATGCACTGCCGTTATACCGTTATGGTTTTATGTTAACTTCAGTTAGTTAAAGAAGGTTTATTAACTTAAATATGTTAAACCAGTTATTTGAAGCAGTTCGATATCGATTGCTTAATGCATATATACAAGAAAATCGACTTTATACCAAAATATAAGATAACGTAATTCTTCTAAATGCAGTTATGCCGTTAAGGCTTTTGTAGACTTCAGTAAGATAAAGAGGGTTAATTATCTTAAATATGTTAAACTAATGATTTGAAGCATTTCGATTTCGATTGCTAAATGAGTATACACAAGAAAATCGACTTTATACCTAAATATAAGATTACGTAATTCTTCTAAATGCTTTGCCGTTATGCCGTTAAAGCGTTTGTAGACTTCAGTAAGATAAAGAGGGTTAATTAACTTAAATATGTTAAACTAATGATTTGAGGCATTTCGATATCGATTGCTAAATGTTTATGTACAAGAAAAGCGACTTTATACCTAAATATATGATAACGGAATTCTTCTAAATGCTTTGCCGTTATGCCGTTAAGGCGTTTGTAGACTTCAGTAAGATAAAGAGGGTTAATTTACTTAAATATGTTAAACTAATGATTTAAGGCATTTCGATATCGATTGCTAAATGTGTATGTACAAGAAAATGGACTTTATACCTAAGTATAAGATTACGGAATTCTTCTAAATGCTTTGCCGTTATGCCGTTAAGGCGTTTGTAGACTTCAGTAAGATAAAGAGGGTTAATTATCTTAAATATGTTAAACTAATGATTTGAAGCATTTCGATTTCGATTGCTAAATGAGTATACACAAGAAAATCGACTTTATACCTAAATATAAGATTACGTAATTCTTCTAAATGCTTTGCCGTTATGCCGTTAAAGCGTTTTGTAGACTTCAGTAAGATAAAGAGGGTTAATTAACTTAAATATGTTAAACTAATGATTTGAGGCATTTCGATATCGATTGCTAAATGTTTATGTACAAGAAAAGCGACTTTATACCTAAATATATGATAACGGAATTCTTCTAAATGCTTTGCCGTTATGCCGTTAAGGCGTTTTGTAGACTTTCAGTAAGATAAAGAGGGTTAATTTACTTAAATATGTTAAACTAATGATTTAAGGCATTTCGATATCGATTGCTAAATGTGTATGTACAAGAAAATGGACTTTATACCTAAGTATAAGATTACGTAATTCTTCTAAATGCTTTGCCGTTATGCCGTTAAAGCGTTTGTAGACTTCAGTAAGATAAAGAGGGTTAATTAACTTAAATATGTTAAACTAATGATTTGAGGCATTTTCGATATCGATTGCTAAATGTTTATGTACAAGAAAAGCGACTTTATACCTAAATATATGATAACGGAATTCTTCTAAATGCTTTGCCGTTATGCCGTTAAGGCGTTTGTAGACTTCAGTAAGATAAAGAGGGTTAATTTACTTAAATATGTTAAACTAATGCTTTGAGGCATTTCGATATCGATTGCTAAATGTGTATACAAGAAAATCGACTTTATACCTAAATATAAGGTTACGGAATTCCTCCAAATGCACTGCCGTTATACCGTTAGGGTTTAATGTTAACTTCAGTTAGTTAAAGAAGGTTTATTAACTTAAACATGTTAAACCAGTTATTTGAAGCATTTCGATATCGATTGCTTAATGCATATATACAAGAAAATCGACTTTATACCTAAATATAAGATTACGGAACTCTTCCAAATGTACTGTCGTTATGCCACCATGGCTTTATATCAACTTCAATACGTTAAAAAAAGGTTTAATTAAACTAAAATATGATAAACTAATGATTTGAGGCATTTCGATATCGATTTCTAAATATGTATATAGAAGAAAATCGACTTTATACCTAAATATAAGATTACGGAATTCGTCTACATGAACTGCCGTTATGCCGCCATGGCCTTGTGTTAAATTCAGTGCGTTAAAGAAGCTTTATTAACTTAAATATGTTAAACTAATGATTTGAAGATTTTCGAAATCGATTGCTAAGTGCATATATACAAGAAAATCTTCCTTATACCTAAATATAAGATTACGGAATTCTTCCAAATGTACTGTCGTTATGCCGCCATGGCTTTATATGAGCTTCAATATGTTAAAGAAGGTTAATTAACTTAAATATGTTAAACTAATGATTTGGGGCATTTCGATATCGATTGCTAAATGTGTATATACAACAAAATCGACTTTATACCTAAATATACGCTTACGGAATTCTTCTAAATGCACTGCCGTTATGCCGTTATGGCTTTATGTTAACTTCAGTTCGTTAAAGAAGGTTTATTAACTTAGATATGTTAACACCAGTTATTAGAAGCATTTCGAAATCGATTGCTTAATGCATATATACAAGAAAATCGACTTATATACCTAAATATAAGATTACGGAATTCTTCAAAATGTACTGTCGTTATGCCGCCATGGCTTTATATGAACTTCAATATGTTAAAGAAGGTTAATTAACTTAAATATGTTAAACTAATGATTTGAGGCATTTCGATATCGATTGCTAAATGTGTATATACAAGAAAATCGACTTTATACCTAAATATAAGGTTACGGAATTCTTCCAAATGCACTGCCGTTATACCGTTATGGTTTTATGTTAACTTCAGTTAGTTAAAGAAGGTTTATTAACTTAAATATGTTAAACCAGTTATTTGAAGCATTTCGATATCGATTGCTTAATGCATATATACAAGAAAATCGACTTTTATACCAAAATATAAGATAACGTAATTCTTCTCAATGCTTTGCCGTTATGCCGTTAAAGCGTTTGTAGACTTCAGTAAGATAAAGAGGGTTAATTAACTTAAATATGTTAAACTAATGATTTGAGGCATTTCGATATCGATTGCTAAATGTTTATGTACAAGAAAATCGACTTTATACCTAAATATAAGATTACGGAACTCTTCCAAATGTACTGTCGTTATGCCACCATGGCTTTTATATCAACTTCAATACGTTAAAAAAGGTTAATTAACTAAAATATGATAAACTAATGATTTGGGGGCATTTCGATATCGATTTCTAAATATGTATATAGAAGAAAATCGACTTTATACCTAAATATAAGATTACGGAATTCGTCTACATGAACTGCCGTTATGCCGCCATGGCTTTATATGAGCTTCAATATGTTAAAGAAGGTTAATTAACTTAAAACATGTTAAACTAATGATTTGGGGCATTTCGATATCGATTGCTAAATGTGTAGATACAACAAAATCGACTTTATACCTAAATATACGCTTACGGAATTCTTCTAAATGCACTGCCGTTATGCCGTTATGGCTTTATGTTAACTTCAGTTCGTTAAAGAAGGTTTATTAACTTAGATATGTTACACCAGTTATTAGAAGCATTTTCGAAATCGATTGCTTAATGCATATATACAAGAAAATCGACTTTATACCTAAATATAAGATTACGGAATTCTTCAAAATGTACTGTCGTTATGCCGCCATGGCTTTATATGAACTTCAATATGTTAAAGAAGGTTAATTAACTTAAATATATTAAACTAATGATTTGAGGGCATTTCGATATCGATTGCTAAATGTGTATATACAAGAAAATCGACTTTATACCTAAATATAAGGTTACGGAATTCTTCCAAATGCACTGCCGTTATACCGTTATGGTTTTATGTTAACTTCAGTAAGGTAAAGAGGGTTTATTAACTTAATTATGTTAAACCAGTTATTTGAAGCATTTCGATATCGATTGCTTAATGCACATATACAAGAAAATCGACTTTATACCTAAATATAAGATAACGTAATTCTTCTAAATGCTTTGCCGTTATGCCGTTAAGGCGTTTGTAGACTTCAGTAAGATAAAGAGGGTTAATTAACTTAAATATGTTAAACTAATGATTTGAAGCATTCCGATTTCGATTGCTAAATGAGTATATACAAGAAAATCGACTTTATACCTAAATATAAGTTTACGTAATTCTTCTAAATGCTTTGCCGTTACGCCGTTAAGATGTTTGTAGACTTCAAGAAAATAAAGAGGGTTAATTAACTTAAATATGTTAAACTAATGATTTGAAGCATTTCGATTTCAATTGCTAAATGAGTATATACAAGAAAATCGACTTTATACCTAAACATATGATAACGGAATTCTCTTATATGCACTGCCGTTATGCCGTTAAGGCGTTTGTAGACTTCAGTAAGATAAAGGGGGGTTAATTAACTTAAATATGTTAAACTGATGATTTGAGGCATTTCGATATTGATTGCTAAATGTGTATATACAAGAAAATCGACTTAATACCTAAATATAAGAATACGGAATTCTTCCAAATGCACTGCCGTTATACCGTTATTATAACGGCAGTGCATGTAGAAGAATTCCGTAATCTTATATTTAGGTATAAAGTCGATTTTCTTGTATATACACATTTAGCTATCGATATCGAAATGCTTCAAATCATTAGTTTAACATCTTAAGTTAATAAACATTTTTTTAGCTTACTGAAGTCTACATAAAGCCTTAACGGTATAACGGCAGTGCATTTAGAAGAATTCCGTAACGTTATAATTTTATATTTAGGTATAAAGTCGATTTTCTTGTATTTACACATTTAGCAATCGATATCAAAATGCTTCAAACCATTAGTTAACCATATTTAAAATAACTAACCTTCTTTAACGTATTGAAGGTGATATAAAGCCATGGGGGCATAACGACAGTATATGTGGAAGATTTCCGTAATCTTATATTTAGGTATAAAGTCGATTTTCTTGTATATACACATTTTTGCAATCGATATTAAAATGCTTCAAATAACTTGTTTAGCATATTTAAGTTAATTAACCTTCTTTATCTTACTGAAGTTTACATAAAGCCATAACGACATAACGGCAGTGCATTTGGAAGAATTCCGTCATCCTATATTTAGGTATAAAGTCGATTTTGTTGTACATACACATTTAGCAATCGATATCGAAATGCTTCAAATCATTAGTTTAGCAAACGAGGGCTGTCTGATAAATTACCGACGTAACCATCATGCACGCGACTTTTTCACAATGTTTTTTTTCTATTTTTCTACATAGTCTTCTTGTAACTCCACACACTTCTCCCAGCGATGCTCCTATCTCTGCAACCCTTCCAAATAGTACTTGGCGTCTTTGTCTGCAAAATACGAGTTCACGAAAGAGATTGCCTCCTCATTTGATGAAAATCTCTGGCCGCCGAGCGCAGTTTTAATTTGAGGAAACAAAAAAATGTCGCTTGGTTCTAGATCCGGTGAATAAGGTGGATGGTCAAGCAGTTCGAACCGCAATTCTTGGACTTTCGTCATGGCGACTGTTGAGGTGTGAGATGGTGCGTTGTCTTGGTGGAACTAGGCTTTCTTGTTTTGCAAATGTGGCCGATTTTTCGAAATTTCTTTCCTTTAGCTTTTCTAATAATGATGCGTAGTATGCTCCTGTTATAGTTTTTCCTTTTTCAAGATAGGCAATAAATATAATTCCATGGCTGTCCCAAAAAACACTCGCCATCACTTTCCCAGCTTTAGGTTTTTTTTGGGGCCGGTTCCCCCTTTTCAATCCACTGCTTAGATTGGATTTTTGTTTCGAGCGTATAATGATGAATCCAAGTTTCGTCTACAGTTATCAATCGGCGCCAAAACTTGGTCGTATTGCCTCTAAACTGAGCCAACAGTGCGCTGGAAATGTTCATGCGCGCACGTTTGTGGTCTAGCGTAAGCAAACGCGGCACCCAACGCACGGACAACTTTCTCATGCCCAAATCTTGGTTTAATAATGTGACAAACACGTTCTTTTGACATCTTCATAATCTCAGCTATTTCCTTAACTTTAATCCGGCGTCTAATACCAATTGATGAACTTTAGCGATGTTATCGTTAGTGGTTGCAGCTTTTGGACGTTCATCATCTTCCAATCTCCTGCGACCACGTTTAAATTCAGCTGCCCAAAATTTTATGGTGGTAAACGATGGTGCAGAGTCACCGTACACAGAGTCCAACTCATCTTTGATTTGTGAAGGCGTATTGCCTTTCAAAAATAAAAATTTAATTACAGCTCGATTTTTTAATCTTTTCCATTTTGGGGAAATCACCGAAATAGACTTACAAAAACGACTTGTCAACAGATAATTGCGCAAGAAAAATTTCCGAAATTTTGGCGAGTAGAAATTATGATATGCACACTTTGAAGTAGAAACTTTT
Source organism: Bactrocera correcta (assembly GCA_027475135.1). Taxonomy (NCBI): domain Eukaryota; kingdom Metazoa; phylum Arthropoda; class Insecta; order Diptera; family Tephritidae; genus Bactrocera; species Bactrocera correcta. The sequence goes on from CM050324.1 coordinate 14,008,694, forward strand.
TTTTTCAGAGGTACCGCTAGCTTTGAGTTGAGGTCGGTTATTTATCAGACAGCCCTCGTATTTAAGTTAATTAACGCTCTTTATCTTACTGCAGTCTACAAAAGCCTTAGCGGCATAACGGCTGTGCATTAAGAAGAACTACGTAATCTTACATTTAGGTATGAATTCGATTTTCTTGTATATACACATTTAGCAATCGATATCGAAATGCTTCAAATCATTAGTGTAACATATTTAAGTGAATAAACCTTCTTTAAACGATCTGAAGTGGGCACACAGCCATGGCGGCATAACGACAGTACATTTGGAAGAATTCCGTAATCTTATATTTAGGTATAAAGTCGATTTTCTTGTATATACACATTAAGCAATCGATATCGAAATGTTTCAAATCATTAGTTTAACATATTTAAGTTAATTAACCTTCTTTAGCTTACTGAAGCTTACATAAAGCCATAACGGCAGTATAGATTTGGGTGAATTCCGTAATCTTTTACTTTGGTATAAAATCGATTTTCTTTTACAAACACATTTAACAAGCGATATCGAAATGCTTCAAATCATTAGTTTAACATATTTAAGTTAATTAAGCTTCTTTAACGTATTGAAGTTGATAAAAAGCCATGGCGTCATACCGACAGTACATTTGGAAGAATTCCGTAGTCTTATATTTAGGTATAAAGTCGATTTTCTTGTACATACACATTTAGCAAGCGATATCGAAATGCTTCAAATCATTAGTGTAACATATTTAAGTTAATTAACCTTCTTTATCCTACTGAAGTTTACATAAAGCCATAACGGTATAAAGGCAGTGCATTTGGAAGAATTCCATAATCTAATATTTAGGTATAAAGTCGATTTTGTTGTATATACACATTTAGCAATCGATATCAAGATGCTTCGACTCATTAGCTTAACATATTTAAGTTAATAAACCTTCTTTAACGATCTGAATTTGGCATATAGCCACGGCGGTATTTACGGCAGTGCATTTAGGAGAATTCCGTAATCTTCTATTTAGGTATAAAGACGATTTTCTTGTATTTACAAATTAAGCAATCGATATCGAAATGCTTCAAATCATTAGTTTAACATATTTAAGTTAATAAACCTTCTTTAACATATTCAAGTTGACATAAAGCCATTGCGGCATAACGGGAGTGCATTTGGAAGAATTCCGTAATCTTATATTTAGGTATAAAGTCGATTTTGTTGTATATACACATTTAGCAAGCGATATCGAAATGCTTCAACTCATTAGTTTAACATATTTAATTTAATTAACCTTCTTTAACGTATTGAAGTTGATATAAAGCCATGGCGGCATAACGGCAGTGCATTTAGAAGAATTCCGTAATCTTATATTTAGGTATAAAGTCGATTTTTCTTGTATATACACATTTAGCAAAGCGGTATCGAAATGCTTCAAATCATTAGTTTAACATATTTAAGTTAATTAACCTTCTTTAACGTATTGAAGTTGATATAAAGCCATTGCGGCATAACGGCAGTGCATTTGGAAGAATTCCGTAATCTTATATTTAGGTATAAAGTCGATTTTGTTGTATATACACATTTAGCAAGCGATATCGAAATGCCTGAAATCATTAGTTTTAACATATTTAAGTTAATTAACCCCCTTAATCTTACTGAAGTCTACAAACGCCTTAACGGCATAACGGCAAAGCATGTAGAAGAATTCCGTTATCATATATTTATGTATAAAGTCGATTTTTCTTGTATATACACATTTAGCAAGCGGTATCGAAATGCTTCAAATCATTAGTGTAACATATTTAAGTTAATAAACCTTCTTTAACGTATTGAAGGTGATACAAAGCCATGGCGGCATAACGACGGTACATCTGGAAGAATTCCGTAATCTTATATTTAGGTATAAAGTCGATTTTCTTGTATATACACATTTAGCAAGCGATATCGAAATGCTTCAAATCATTAGTTTAACATATTTAAGTTAATAAACCTTCTTTAACGTATTGAAGTTGATATAAAGCCATGGCGGCATAACGGCAGTGCATTTAGAAGAATTCCGTAATCTTATATTTAGGTATAAAGTCGATTTTCTTGTATATACACATTTAGCAAGCGGTATCGAAATGCTTCAAATCATTAGTTTAACATATTTAAGTAAATTAATCCTCTTTTTCTTACTCAAGTCTACAAAAGCCTTACCGACATAACGGCAGTGCATTTGGAAGAGTTCCGTAATCTTATGTCTAGGTATTAAGTCGATTTTGTTATATATACGCATTTAGCAATCGACATCGAAATGCCTCCAATCATGAGTTTAACATATTTAAGATAAGTAACCCTCTTTATCTTACTGAAGTCTACAAAAGCCTTAATGGCATAACGGCAGTGCATTTAGAAGAATTCCGTAATCCTCTATTTAGGTATAAAGTCGATTTTCTTGTATATACTCATTTAGCAATCGATATGGAAATGCCTCAAATCATTAGTTTAACATATGTAAGTTAATTAACCTTCTTTAACGTAATGAAGGTGTTATAAAGCCATGGCAGCATAACGACAGTGCATTTAGAAGAATTCCGTAATTTTATATTTAGGTATATAGTCGATTTTCTTGTATTTACACATTTGGCAATCGATATCGAAAATCTTCAAATAACTGGTTTAGCATATTTGGTTAATTAACCTTCTTTATCTTACCGAAGTTTACATAAAGCCATAACGGCATAAGGGCAGTATATTTGGGTGAATTCCGTAATCTTTTACTTAGGTATGAAATCGATTTTCTTGTACATACACATTTAGCAATCGATATCGAAATACTTCAAATCATTAGTTTAGCATATTTAAGTAAATTAACCTTCTTTAGCGTACTGAAATTTATATAATGCCATAACGGCATAACGGGAGTGTATTTCGATGAATTTCGTAATCTTGTTTTTAGATATAAAGTCGACTTTCTTGTATATTCTCATTTAGCAATCGATATCGAAATGCTTCAAATCATTAGTTTAATATATTTAAGTTAATAAAGCATCTTTAACGTAATGAAGGTGATATAAAGCCATAACGGCATAACGGGAGTGTATGTAGAAAAATTCCGTAATCTTATATTTAGGTATAAAGTCGACTTTCTTGAATATACTCATTTAGCAATCTATATCGAAATGCTTCAAATCATTAGTTTAATATATTTAAGTTAATAAAGCTTCTTTAAACGCACTGAAGTTAACATTAAGCCATGGCAGCATAACGGCAGTGTATGTAGAAGAATTCCGTAATCTTATATTTAGGTATAAAGTCGACTTTCTTCTATTTACACATTTAGCAATCGATATCGAAAATTTTCAAATCATTAGTTTAACATATATAAGTTAATTAATCTTCTTTAACGTAATGAAGGTGATATAAAACCATAACGGCATAAAGGGAGTGTATTTCGATGAATTCCGTAATCTTATATTTAGGTATAAAGTCGACTTTCTTGAATATACTCATTTAGCAATCTATATCGAAATGCTTCAAATCATTAGTTTAATATATTTAAGTTAATAAAGCTTCTTTAACGTATTGAAGTTGATATAAAGCCATGGCGGCATCACGGCAGTGCATTTAGAAGAATTCCGTTATCTTTTATTTAGGCATAAAGTCGATTTTTTTTGTATATACACATTTAGCAATCGATATCGAAGATGCTTCAACTCATTAGTTTAACATATTTAAGTTAATAAACCTTCTTTAACGAACTGAAGTTGGAATAAAGCCATGGCGGTATCACGGCAGTGCATGTAGAAGAATTCCGTTATCTTATATTTAGGTATAAAGTCGATTTTCTTGTATATACACATTTAGCAATCGATATCGAGATGCTTCAACTCATTAGCTTAACATATTTAAGTTAATTAACCTTCTTTAAGGTAATGAAGGTGATATAAAGCCATAACGGCATAAAGGGAGTGTATTTCGATAAATTGCATAATCTTATATTTAGGTATAAAGTCGATTTTCTTGTATATACACATTTAGCAAGCGATATCGAAATGCTTCAAATCATTAGTTTAACATATTTAAGTTAATTAACCTTCTTTAACGAACTTAAGTTGGAATAAAGCCATGGCGGCATCACGGCAGTGCATGTAGAAGAATTCCGTTATCTTATATTTAGGTATAAAGTCGACTTTCTTGAATATACTCATTTAGCAATCTATAACGAAAATCTTCAAATCATTAGTTTAACATATTTAAGTTAATTAACCTTCTTTAACGTAATGAAGGTGATATAAAGCCATAACGGCATAAAGGGAGTGTATTTCGATGAATTCCGTAATCTTATATTTAGGTATAAAGTCGATTTTCTTGTATATACACATTTAGCAATCGATATCGAGATGCTTCAACTCATTAGCTCAACATATTTAAGTTAATAAACCTTCTTTAAAGTATTGAAGTTGATATAGAGCCATGGCGGCATAACGGCAGTGCATTTAGAAGAATTCCGTTATCTTTTATTTAGGCATAAAGTCGATTTTTTTTGTATATACACATTTAGCAATCGATATCGAGATGCTTCAACTCATTAGTTTAACATATTTAAGTTAATAAACCTTCTTTAACGAACTGAAGTTGGAATAAAGCCATGGCGGCATCACGGCAGTGCATGTAGAAGAATTCCGTTATCTTATATTTAGGTATAAAGTCGATTTTGTTGTATATACACATTTAGCAATCGATATCGAGATGCTTCAACTCATTAGCTTAACATATTTAAGTTAATAAACCTTCTTTAACGTATTGAGGTTGATATAAAGCCATGGCGGCATAACGGCAGTGCATGTAGAAGAATTCCGTTATCTTATATTTAGGTATAAAGTCAATTTTGTTGTATATACACATTTAGCAATCGATATCGAGATGCTTCAAATCATAAGCTTAACATATTTTAGTTAATAAACCTTCTTTAACGTATCGAAATTGATATAAAGCCATGGCGGCATAACGGCAGTGCATTTCGAAGAATTCCGTTATCTTATATTTAGGCATAAAGTCGATTGTTTTGTATATACACATTTAGCAATCGATATCGAGATGCTTCAACTCATTAGTTTAACATATTTAAGTTAATAAACCTTCTTTAACGATTTTAAGTTGGAATAAAGCCATGGCGGCATCACGGCAGTGCATGTAGAAGAATTCCGTTATCTTATATTTAGGTATAAAGTCGACTTTCTTGAATATACTCATTTAGCAATCTATATCGAAAATCTTCAAATCATTAGTTTAACATATTTAAGTTAATTAACCTTCTTTAACGTAATGAAGGTGGTATAAAGCCATAACGGCATAAAGGGAGTGTATTTCGATGAATTCCGTAATCTTATATTTAGGTATAAAGTCGATTTTCTTGTATATATACATTTAGCAAGCGATATCGAAATGCTTCAAATCATTAGTTTAACATATTTAAGTTAATTAACCTTCTTTAACGTATTGAAGTTGATATAAAGCCATGGCGGCATAACGGCAGTGCATTTAGAAGAATTCTGTAATCTTATATTTAGGCATAAAGTCGATTTTTTTGTATATACACATTTAGCAATCGATATCGAGATGCTTCAACTCATTAGTTTAACATATTTAAGTTAATAAACCTTCTTTAACGAACTGAAGTTGGAATAAAGCCATGGCGGCATCACGGCAGTGCATTTAGAAGAATTCCGTTATCTTATATTTAGGTATAAAGTCGATTTTTTTGTATATACACATTTAGCAATCGATATCGAGATGCTTCAACTCATTAGTTTAACATATTTAAGTTAATAAACCTTCTTTAACGAACTGAAGTTGATATAAAGCCATGGCGGCATAACGGCAGTGCACTTAGAAGAATTCCGTTATCTTATATTTAGGTATAAAGTCGATTTTTTTGTTTATACACATTTAGCAAGCGATATCGAAATGCTTCAAATCATTAGTTTAACATATTTAAGTTAATTAACCTTCTTTAACGTATTGAAGTTGATATAAAGCCATGGCGGCATAACGGCAGTGCATTTAGAAGAATTTCGTAATCTTATATTTAGGCATGAAGTCGATTTTTTTGTATATACACATTTAGCAATCGATATCGAGGTGCTTCAACTCATTAGTTTAACATATTTGAGTTAATTAACCTTCTTTAACGTAATGAAGGTGATATAAAGCCATAACGGCCTAAAGGGAGTGTATTTCGATGAATTCCGTAATCTTATATTTAGGTATAAAGTCGACTTTCTTGAATATACTCATTTAGCAATCTATATCGAAATGCTTCAAATCATTAGTTTAATATATTTAAGTAAATAAAGATTCTTTAACGCACTGAAGTTAACATTAAGCCATGGCGGCATAACGGCAGTGTATTTAGAAGAATTCCGTAATCTTATATTTAGGTATAAAGTCGACTTTCTTGTATTTACACATTTAGCAATCGATATAGAAAATCTTCAAATCATTAGTTTAACATATTTAAGTAAATTAATCTTCTTTAACGTAATGAAGGTGATATAAAGCCATAACGGCATAAAGGGAGTGTAGTTCGATGAATTCCGTAATCTTATATTTAGGTATAAAGTCGACTTTCTTGAATATACTCATTTAGCAATCTATATCGAAATGCTTCAAATCATTAGTTTAATATATTTAAGTTAATAAAGCTTCTTTAACGAACTGAAGTTGGAATAAAGCCATGGCGGCATCACTGCAATGCATGTAGAGGAATTTCCTTATCTTATATTTAGGTATAAAGTCGATTTTGTTGGATATACACATTTAGCAATCGATTTCGAGATGCTTCAACTCATTAGCTTAACATATTTAAGTTAATTAAACTTCTTTAAGGAAATGAAGGTGATATAAAGCCATAACGGCATAAAGGGAGTGTATTTCGATGAATTCCGTAATCCTATATTTAGGTATAAAGTCGATTTTCTTATATATACACATTTAGCAAGCGATATCGAAATGCTTAAAATCATTAGTTTAACATATTTAAGTTAATTAACCTTCTTTAACGTATTGAAGTTGATATAAAGCCATGGCGGCATAACGGCAGTGCATTTAGAAGAATTCCGTAATCTTATATTTAGGCATAAAGTCGATTTTTTTGTATATGCACATTTAGCAATCGATATCGAGATGCTTCAACTCATTAGTTTAACATATTTAAGTTAATAAACCTTCTTTAACGAACTGAAGTTGGAATAAAGCCATGGCGGCATCACGGCAGTGCATGTAGAAGAATTCCGTTATCTTTTATTTAGGTATAAAGTCGATTTTGTTGTATATACACATTTAGTAATCGATATCGAGATGCTTCAACTCATTAACTTAACATATTTAAGTTAATTAACCTTCTTTAACGTAATGAAGGTTATATAAAGCCATAACGGCATAAAGTTAGTGTATTTCGATGAATTCCGTAATCTTATATTTAGGTATAAGGTCGACTTTCTTGAATATACTTATTTAGCAATCGATATCGAGATGCTTCAAATCATTAGTTTTATATATTTAAGTTAATAAACCTTCTTTAACGAACTTAAGTTGGAATAAAGCCATGGTGGCATCACGGCAGTGCATGTAGAAGAGTTCCGTAATCTTATATTCAGGTATTAAGTCGACTTTCTTGAATATACTCATTTAGCAATCTATATCGAAAATCTTCGAATCATTAGTTTAACATATTTAAGATAATTAACCTTCTTTAACGTAATGAAGGTGATATAAAGCCATAACGGCATAAAGGGAGTGTATTTCGATGAATACCGTAATCTTATATTTAGGTATAAAGTCGCTTTTCTTGTATATACACATTTAGCAAGCGATATCGAAATGCCTCAAATCATTAGTTTAACATATTTAAGTTAATTAACCTTCTTTAACGTACTGAAGTTGATATAAAGCCATGGCGGCATAACGGCAGTGCATTTAGAAGAATTCTGTAATCTTATATTTAGGCATAAAGTCGATTTTTTTGTATATACACATTTAGCAATCGATATCGAGATGCTTCAACTCATTAGTTTAACATATTTAAGTTAATAAACCTTCTTTAACGAACTGAAGTTGGAATAAAGCCATGGCGGCATCACGGCAGTGCATGCAGAAGAATTCCGTTATCTTATGTTTAGGTATAAAGTCGATTTTGTTGTATATACACATTAGCAATCGATATCGAGATGCTTCAACTCATTAGCTTAACATATTTAAGTTAATTAACCTTCTTTAACGTAATGAAGGTTATATAAAGCCATAACGGCATAAAGTTAGTGTATTTCGATGAATTCCGTAATCTTATATTTAGGTATAAAGTCGACTTTCTTGAACATACTCATTTAGCAATCTATATCGAAATGCTTCAAATCATTAGTTTAATATATTTAAGTTAATAAAGCTTCTTTAACGCACTGAAGTTAACATTAAGCCATGGCGGCATAACGGCAGTGTATGTAGAAGAATTCCGTAATCTTATATTTAGGTATAAAGTCGATTTTCTTGATATACCATTTAGCAATCTATATCGAAATGTTTCGAATCATTAGTTTAACATATTTAAGTTAATTAACCTTCTTTAACGTAATGAAGGTGATATAAAGCCATACGGCATAAAGGGAGTGTATTTCGATGAATACCGTAATCTTA
>CM050324.1:14018366-14037149 GCA_027475135.1 Bactrocera correcta
TATGCTAAACCAGTTATTTGATGCATTTCGATATCGATTGCTAAATGTGTAAATACAAGAAAATCGACTTTATACCTAAATATAAGACTACGGAATTCTTCCAAATGCAGTGCCGTTATACCGCCATGGCCTTAAGCCAACTTCAGTTCGTTAAAGAAGGTTTATTAACTTAAATATGTTAAACTAATGAGTTGAACCATCTCGATATCGATTGCTATATGTGTATATACAACAAAATCGACATTATACCTAAATATACGTATACGAAATTCTTCCAAATGCACTGGCGTTATACCGTTATGGCTTTATGTAAACTTCAGTCAGATAAAGAAGGTTAATTAACTTAAATATGTTAAACTAATGATTTGAAGCATTTCTTTATCGATTGCTAAATGTGTATATACAAGAGAATCGATTTTATACCTAAATATAAGATTACAGAATTCACCCAAATATACTGCCGTTATGCCGTTATGTAAACTTCAGTAAGATAAAGAAGGTTAATTAATCTAAATATGCTTAACCAGTTATTAGAAGCATTTCGATATCGATTGCTAAATGTGTATATACAAGAAAATCGACTTTATACCTAAATATAAGTTTACGGAATTCTTCTAAATGCACTGCCGTTATGCCGCCATGGCTTTAAGCCAACTTCCGTTTGTTAAAGAAGGTTTATTAACTTAAATATGTTAAACTAATTATTTGAAGCATTTCGATATCGATTGCTAAATGTGTATATACAAGAAAATCGACTTTATACATAAATATAAGACTACGGAATTCTTCCAAATGCAGTGCCGTTATGACGTTTTGTCAACTTCAGTTCGCTAAAGGAGGTTCATTAACTTAGATACGTTAAACCAGTTATCTGAAGCATTTCGATATCGATTGCGAAATGTGTATATACAAGAAAGTCGACTTTATACCTAAATATAAAATTATAACATTACGGAATTCTTCTAAATGCACTGCCGTTATACCGTTAAGGCTTTATGTAGACTTCAGTATGCTAAAAAATGTTTATTAACTTAATATGTTAAACTTATGATTTGAAGCATTTTGATATCGATAGCTAAATGTGTATAAACAAAAAAATTGACTTTATACCTAAATATAAGTTTACGGAATTCTCCTAAATGCACTGCCGTTATGCCGCCATGGCTTTAAGCCAACTTCCGTTCGTTAAAGAAGGTTTATTAACTTAAATATGTTAAACTAATTATTTGAAGCATTTCGATATCGATTGCTAAATGTGTATATAGAAGAAAATCGACTTTTTACATAAATATAAGACTACGGAATTCTTCTAAATGTACTGTCGTTATGCCGCCATGGCTTTATATCGACCTCAATACGTTAAAGAAGGTTAATTATCTTAAATATGTTAAACTAATGATTTGAAGCATTTCGATATCGATTGCTAAGTATTTGACTATTGCCAAGCCCCTGGCAATAGTCACATTTGTTTCAACTTTGCTAACGCTCTGAGGCTAAACTATTAGAACGAGGTGAGTCACACATAAAGTATTGGTTAGATAATTTAAAGAGCTCTCAGGAAAGTCTTCAGCCTTTCTTCTACATCTACCAGGGGCTTGGCAATAGTCACATTTGTTTCAACTTTGCTAACGCTCTGAGGCTAAACTATTAGAACGAGGTGAGTCACACATAAAGTATTGGTTAGATAATTTAAAGAGCTCTCAGGAAAGTATTCAATCTTTCTTCTACTCCTACCAGGGGCTTGGCAATAGTCGCATTTTTGTTTCACTTTTGATAACGCTCTAGTGGCAAAACTATTGAGACGAGATGGGTCGAACATACAGCATTGGTTAGATAATTTAAAGAGCTCTCAGGAAAGTCTTCAATCTTTCTTCTACTTCTACCAGGGGCTTGGCAATAGTCACATTTTTGTTTCACTGTTGATAACGCTCTAGCGGGTAAACTATTTGAACGAGGTGGGTCAAACATAAAGCATTGGTTAGATAATTTAAAGGGCTCTCAGGAAAGTCTTCAATCTTTCTTCTACTCCTACCAGGCGCTTGGCAGTAGTCACATTTTTGTTTCAACTTTGCTAACGCTCTAGTGGCTAAACTATTGAAAAGAGGTGGGTTGAACATAAAGCATTGAATAGATAATTTAAAGAGCTCTCAGGAAAGTCTTCAACCTTTTTTCTACATCTACCAGGGGCGTGGCAATAGTCACATTTTTGCTTCAACTTTGCTAACGCTCTGAGGCTAAACTATTGGAACGAGGTGGGTCAAACATAAAGCAATGGTTAGATAATTTAAAGACCTCTTAGGAAAACCTTCTATCTTTCTGCTACTCGTACCAGGCGCTTGGCAATAGTCACATTTTTGTTTCACTTTTGATAACGCTCTAGCGGGTAAACTATTTGAACGAGGTGGGTCGAACATAAAGCATTGGTTAGATAATTTAAAGTAATGAGCTGACAATCTCGATATCGATTGCTAAATGTGTATATACAACAAAATCGACTTTATACCTAAATATAAGATTACGGAATTCTTCCAAATGCACTGCCATTATTCCGTTATGGCTTTACGTAAACTTCAGTCAGATAGAGAAGGTTAGTTAACTTAAATATGTTAAACTAATGATTTGAAGCATCTTGATATCGATTGCTAAATGTGTATATATAACAATATCGAATTTATGCCTACATATAAGACTACGGAATTCTTCCAAATGCAGTGCCGTTATACCGCCATGGCTTTAACAGACTTCAGATCGTTAAAGAAAGTTTATTAACTTAAATATGTTAAACTAATGAGTTGAAACATTTCGATATCGATTGCTAAATGTGTATATACAACAAAATCGAATTTGTACCTAAATATAAGAAACGGAATTCTTCCAAATGCACTGCCGTTATACCGTTATGGCTTTACGTAAACTTCAGTAAGAAAAAGAAGGTTAATTAACTTAAATATGTTAAACTAATGATTTGAAGCATCTCGATATCGATTGCTAAATGTGTATATACAACAAAATCGACATTATACCTAAATATATGTTTACGAAATTCTTCCAAATGCACTGGCGTTATACCGTTATGGCTTTATGTAAACTTCAGTCAGATAAAGAAGGTTAATTAACTTAAATATGTTAAACTAATGATTTGAAGCATTTCTTTATCGATTGCTAAATGTGTATATACAAAAGAATCGATTTTATACCTAAATATAAGATTACAGAATTCACCCAAATATACTGCCGTTATGCCGTTATGTAAACTTCAGTAAGATAAAAAAGGTTAATTAATCTAAATATGCTTAACCAGTTATTAGAAGCATTTCGATATCGATTGCTAAATGTGTATATACAAGAAAATCGACTTTATACCTAAATATAAGTTTACGGAATTCTTCTAAATGCACTGCCGTTATGCCGCCATGGCTTTAAGCCAACTTCCGTTCGTTAAAGAAGGTTTATTAACTTAAATATGTTAAACTAATTATTTGAAGCATTTCGATATCGATTGCTAAGTGTGTATATACAGGAAAATCGACTTTATACATAAATATAGGACTACGGAATTCTTCCAAATGCAGTGGCGTTATGACGTCTTGTCAACTTCAGTTCGCTAAAGGAGGTTTATTAACTTAGATACGTTAAACCAGTTATCTGAAGCATTTCGATATCGATTGCGAAATGTGTATATACAAGAAAATCGACTTTATACCTAAATATAAGATTACGGAATTCTTCTAAATGCACTGCCGTTATGTCGCCATGGCTTTAAGCCAACTTCAGATCGTTAAAGAAGGTTTATTAACTTAAATATGTTAAACCAGTTATTTGAAGCATTTCGATATCGATTGCTTAATGCATATATAAAAAAAATCGACTTTATACCTAAATATAAGACTACGGAATTCTTCCAAATGTACTGTCGTAATGCCGCCATGGCTTTGTATCAACTTCAATACGTTAAAGAAGGTTAATTAACTTTAATTTGTTAAACTAATGATTTGAAGCATTTCGATATCGCTTGCTAAATGTGTATGTAAAAGAAAATCGAATTTATACCTAAACATAAGATAACGGAATTCTTCCAAAAGTACTGTCGTTATGCCGCCATGTCTTTATGTCACCTTCATTACGTTAAAGAAGGTTAACTAACTTAAATATGTTAAACTAATGATTTAAAGATTTTCGATATCGATTGCTAAATGTGTAAATACAAGAAAATCGACTTTATACCTAAATATAAGATTACGGAATTCTTCTAAATGCACTGCCGCTATGCCGCCATGGCTTTATGCCAACATCCGTTAGTTAAAGAAGGTTAATTAACTTAAATATGTTAAACTAATGATTTGAAGCATTTCGATATCGATTGCTAAATGTGTATGTACAACAAAATCGACTTTATACCTAAATATAAGATAACGGAATTCATATAAATATACTGCCGTTATGGCTTTATATAAACTTCAGTAAGATAAAGAAGGTTAATTAACTTAAATATGCTAAACCAGTTATTTGAAGCATTTCGTTATGGATTTCTAAATGTGTATATACAAGAAAATCGAATTTATACCTAAATATAAGATTACGGAATTCTTCTAAATGCACTGCCGTTATGCCGCCATGGCTTTAAGCCAACTTCAGATCGTTAAAGAAGGTTTATTAACTTAAATATGTTAAACTAATGAGTTGAACCACCTCGATATCGATCGCTAATATGTATATACAACAAAATCGACTTTATACCTAAATATAAGATTACGGAATTCTTCCAAATGCACTGCCGTTATACCGTTATGGCTTTATGTAAACTTCAGTCAGATAAAGAAGGTTAATTAACTTAAATATGTTAAACTAAAGATATGAAGCATTTCGTTATCGATTGCTGAATGTATATATACAAGAAAATCGACTTTATACCTAAATATAAGACTATGGAATTATGGCTTTATGTCAACTTCAGTTCGCTAAAGGAGGTTTATTAACTTAAATATGATAAACCAGTTATCTGAAGCATTTCGATATCGATTCCGAAATGTGTATATACAACAAAAGCGGCATTATACCTAAATACAAGTTTACGGAATTCTGTTAAATGCACTGGCGTTATACCGTTATGGCTTTATGTAAACTTCAGTCAAAAAAAGAAGGTTAATGAACTTAAATATGTTAAACTAATGATTTGAAGCATCTCGATATCGATTGCTAAATGTGTATAAACAAAAAAATCGACTTTATACCTAAATATAAGATTACGGAATCCTTCTAAATGCACTGCCGTTATACCGTTATGGCTTTATGTAAACTTCAGTAAGAAAAAGAAGGTTAATGAACTTAAATATGTTAAACTAATGATTTGAAGCATCTCGATATCGATTGCTAAATGTGTATATACAACAAAAGCGACATTATACCTAAATACAAGTTTACGGAATTCTGTTAAATGCACTGGCGTAATACCGTTATGGCTTTATGTAAACTTCAGCCAAAAAAGAAGGTTAATTAACTTAAATATGTTAAACTAAAGATAAGAAGCATTTCGTTATCCATTGCTGAATGTATATATACAAGAAAATCGACTTTATACCTAAATATAAGACTATGGAATTATGGCTTTATGTCAACTTCAGTTCGCTAAAGGAGGTTTATTAACTTAAATATGATAAACCAGTTATCTGAAGCATTTCGATATCGATTCCGAAATGTGTATATACAAGAAAATCGACTTTATACCTAAATATAAAATTATAACATTACGGAATTCTTCTATATGCACTGCCGTTATACCGTTAAGGCTTTACGTAGACTTCAGTATGCTAAAAAATGTTTATTAACTTAATATGTTAAACTTATGATTTGAAGCATTTCGATATCGATAGCTAAATGTGTATATACAACAAAAGCGACATTATACCTAAATACAAGTTTACGGAATTCTTCCAAATGCACTGCCGTTATGCCGTAATGGCTTTATGCCAACTTCCGTTCGTTAAAGAAGGTTAATTAACTTAAATATATTAAACTAATGATTTGAGGCATTTCGATATCGATTGCTAAATGTGTATTTACAAGAAAATCGACTTTATACCAAAATAAAAGATAACGTAATTCTTCTAAATGCTTTGCCGTTATGAAATTAAGGCGTTTGTAGACTTCAGTAAGATAAAGGGGGTTAATTAATTTAAATATGTTAAACTAATGATTTGAGGCATTTCGATATCGATTGCTAAATGTGTATTTACAAAAAATCGACTTTATACCTAAATAAAAGTTTAACGGAATTTTTCCCAAATGCAGGTTATGCCTTTAAAGGCTTTTTTTAACTTCGGTAAAAAAAAGGGGGGGTTTTAATTAACTTAAAATTTTAAAACCCAATTATTTAAAGGCATTTCGATATCGATTGTTTAAATGATATATAAAGAAAATCGACTTTATACCAAAATATAAGATAACGTAATTCTTCTAAATGTTTTTCCGTTATGAAATTAAGGCGTTTGTAGACTTCAGTAAGATAAAGAGGGTTAATTAACTTAAATATGTTAAACTAATGATTTGAGGCATTTCGATATCGATTGCTAAATGTGTATTTACAAGAAAATCGACTTTATACCTAAATATATGATAACGGAATTCTTCTACATGCAGTTATGCCGTTAAGGCGTTTGTAGACTTCGGTAAGATAAAGGGGGTTTAAATTTAAACTTAAATATGTTAAACTAATGATTTAAAGGCATTTCGATTTCGATTGCTAAATGAGTATAAAAGAAAATCGACTTTATACCTAAATATAAGTTTAACGTAATTCTTCTAAATGCTTTCCCGTTATGCTTAAAAGGCGTTTGTAGACTTCAGTAAGATAAAGAGGGTTAATTAACTTAAATATGTTAAGCTAATGATTTGAAGCATTTCGATTTCGATTGCTAAATGAGTATATACAAGAAAAGCGACTTTATACCGAAATATAAGATTACGTAATTCTTCTAAATGCTGTGCCGTTATGCCGTTAAGGCGTTTGTAGACTTCAGTAAGATAAAGAGGGTTAATTATCTTAAATATGTTAAACTAATGATTTGAAGCATTTCGATTTCAATTGCTAAATGAGTATATACAAGAAAATCGACTTTATACCTAAACATATGATAACGGAATTCTCTTATATGCACTGCCGTTATGCCGTTAAGGCGTTTGTAGACTTCAGTAAGATAAAGGGGGTTAATTAACTTAAATATGTTAAACTAATGATTTGAGGCATTTCGATATTGATTGCTAAATGTGTATATACAAGAAAATCGACTTAATACCTAAATATAAGAATACGGAATTCTTCCAAATGCACTGCCGTTATACCGTTATGGTTTTATGTTAACTTCAGTAAGGTAAAGAGGGTTTGTTAACTTAAATATGTTAAACCAGTTATTTGAAGCATTTCGATATCGATTGCTTAATGCACATATACAAGAAAATCGACTTTATACCTAAATATAAGATAACGTAATTCTTCTAAATGCTTTGCCGTTATGCCGTTAAGGCGTTTGTAGACTTCAGTAAGATAAAGAGGGTTAATTAATTATATACCGTTATTATAACGGCAGTGCATGTAGAAGAATTCCGTAATCTTATATTTAGGTATAAAGTCGATTTTCTTGTATATACACATTTAGCTATCGATATCGAAATGCTTCAAATCACTAGTTTAACATCTTAAGTTAATAAACATTTTTTAGCTTACTGAAGTCTACATAAAGCCTTAACGGTATAACGGCAGTGCATTTGGAAGAATTCCGTAACGTTATAATTTTATATTTAGGTATAAAGTCGATTTTCTTGTATTTACACATTTAGCAATCGATATCGAAATGCTTCAAACCATTAGTTAACCATATTTAAAATAACTAACCTTCTTTAACGTATTGAAGGTGATATAAAGCCATGGCGGCATAACGACAGTATATGTGGAAGATTTCCGTAATCTTATATTTAGGTATAAAGTCGATTTTCTTGTATATACACATTTTGCAATCGATATTAAAATGCTTCAAATAACTTGTTTAGCATATTTAAGTTAATTAACCTTCTTTATCTTACTGAAGTTTACATAAAGCCATAACGACATAACGGCAGTGCATTTGGAAGAATTCCGTCATCCTATATTTAGGTATAAAGTCGATTTTGTTGTACATACACATTTAGCAATCGATATCGAAATGCTTCAAATCATTAGTTTAGCAAACGAGGGCTGTCTGATAAATTACCGACGTAACCATCATGCACGCGACTTTTTCACAATTTTTTTTTATTTTTCTACATAGTCTTCTTGTAACTCCACACACTTCTCCCAGCGATGCTCCTATCTCTGCAACCCTTCCAAATAGTACTTGGCGTCTTTGTCTGCAAAATACGAGTTCACGAAAGAGATTGCCTCCTCATTTGATGAAAATCTCTGGCCGCCGAGCGCAGTTTTAATTTGAGGAAACAAAAAATGTCGCTTGGTTCTAGATCCGGTGAATAAGGTGGATGGTCAAGCAGTTCGAACCGCAATTCTTGGACTTTCGTCATGGCGACTGTTGAGGTGTGAGATGGTGCGTTGTCTTGGTGGAACTAGGCTTTCTTGTTTTGCAAATGTGGCCGATTTTTCGAAATTTCTTCCTTTAGCTTTTCTAATAATGATGCGTAGTATGCTCCTGTTATAGTTTTTCCTTTTTCAAGATAGGCAATAAATATAATTCCTTGGCTGTCCCAAAAAACACTCGCCATCACTTTCCCAGCTTTAGGTTTTTTTTGGGGCCGGTTCCCCCTTTTCAATCCACTGCTTAGATTGGATTTTTGTTTCGAGCGTATAATGATGAATCCAAGTTTCGTCTACAGTTATCAATCGGCGCCAAAACTTGGTCGTATTGCCTCTAAACTGAGCCAACAGTGCGCTGGAAATGTTCATGCGCGCACGTTTGTGGTCTAGCGTAAGCAAACGCGGCACCCAACGCACGGACAACTTTCTCATGCCCAAATCTTGGTTTAATATGTGACAAACACGTTCTTTTGACATCTTCATAATCTCAGCTATTTCCTTAACTTTAATCCGGCGGTCGTCTAATACCAATTGATGAACTTTAGCGATGTTATCGTTAGTGGTTGCAGCTTTTGGACGTTCATCATCTTCCAATCTCCTGCGACCACGTTTAAATTCAGCTGCCCAAAATTTTATGGTGGTAAACGATGGTGCAGAGTCACCGTACACAGAGTCCAACTCATCTTTGATTTGTGAAGGCGTATTGCTCTTTATTTTACTGAAGTCTAACAAAGCCTTAGCGGCATAACGGCTGTGCATTTAGAAGAACTACGTAATCTTACCTTTAGGTATGAATTTGATTTTCTTGTATATACACATTTTGCAATCGATATCGAAATGCTTCAAATCATTAGTGTAACATATTTAAGTTAATAAACCTTTTTTAACGTATTGAAGATGATACAAAGCCATGGCGGCATAACGACAGTACATTTGGAAGAATTCCGTAATCTTATATTTAGGTATAAAGTCGATTTTCTTGTATATACACATTAAGCAATCGATATCGAAATGTTTCAAATCATTAGTTTAACATATTTAAGTTAATTAACCTTCTTTATCTTACTGAAGCTTACATAAAGCCATAACGGCAGTATAGATTTGGGTGAATTCCGTAATCTTTTACTTTGGTATAAAATCGATTTTCTTTTACAAACACATTTAACAAGCGATATCGAAATGCTTCAAATCATTAGTTTAACATATTTAAGTTAATTAAGCTTCTTTAACGTATTGAAGTTGATATAAAGCCATGGCGTCATAACGACAGTACATTTGGAAGAATTCCGTAGTCTTATATTTGGGTATAAAGTCGATTTTCTTGTACATACACATTTAGCAAGCGATATCGAAATGCTTCAAATCATTAGTGTAACATATTTAAGTTAATTAACCTTCTTTATCCTACTGAAGTTTACATAAAGCCATAACGGTATAAAGGCAGTGCATTTGGAAGAATTCCATAATCTAATATTTAGGTATAAAGTCGATTTTGTTGTATATACACATTTAGCAATCGATATCAAGATGCTTCGACTCATTAGCTTAACATATTTAAGTTAATAAACCTTCTTTAACGATCTGAATTTGGCATATAGCCACGGCGGTATTACGGCAGTGCATTTAGGAGAATTCCGTAATCTTCTATTTAGGTATAAAGACGATTTTCTTGTATTTACAAATTAAGCAATCGATATCGAAATGCTTCAAATCATTAGTTTAACATATTTATGTTAATAAACCTTCTTTAACATATTGAAGTTGACATAAAGCCATTGCGGCATAACGGGAGTGCATTTGGAAGAATTCCGTAATCTTATATTTAGGTATAAAGTCGATTTTGTTGTATATACACATTTAGCAAGCGATATCGAAATGCTTCAACTCATTAGTTTAACATATTTAATTTAATTAACCTTCTTTAACGTATTGAAGTTGATATAAAGCCCTGGCGACATAACGGCAGTGCATTTAGAAGAATTCCGTAATCTTATATTTAGGTATAAAGTCGATTTTCTTGTATATACACATTTAGCAAGCGATATCGAAATGCTTCAAATCATTAGTTTAACATATTTAAGTTAATTAACCTTCTTTAACGTATTGAAGTTGATATAAAGCCATTGCGGCATAACGGCAGTGCATTTGGAAGAATTCCGTAATCTTATATTTAGGTATAAAGTCGATTTTGTTGTATATACACATTTAGCAAGCGATATCGAAATGCTTCAAATCATTAGTTTAACATATTTAAGTTAATTAACCTTCTTTAACGAACTGAAGTTGGCATAAAGCCATGGCGGCATAACGGCAGTGCATGTAGAAGAATTCCGTTATCTTACATTTAGGTATAAAGTCGATTTTGTTGTATATACACATTTAGCAAGCGATATCGAAATGCTTCAACTCATTAGTTTAACATATTTAAGTTAATAAACCTTCTTTAACGAACTGAAGTTGGCATAAAGCCATGGCGGCATAACGGCAGTGCATGTAGAAGAATTTCGTTATCTTATATTTAGGTATAAAGTCGATTTTCTTGTATATACACATTTAGCAAGCGATATCGAAATGCTTTAACTCATTAGTTTAACATATTTAAGTTAATAAACCTTCTTTAACGAACTGAAGTTGGCATAAAGCCATGGCGGCATAACGGCAGTTCATTTAAAAGAATTACGTAGTCTTTTATTTAGGTATGAATTCGATTTTCTTGTATATACTCATTTAGCAGTCCATATCGAAATGCTTCAAATCATTAGTGTAACATATTTAAGTTAATAAACCTTCTTTAACGTATTGAAGGTGATACAAAGCCATGGCGGCATAACGACAGTACATCTGGAAGAATTCCGTAATCTTATATTTAGGTATAAAGTCGATTTTCTTGTATATACACATTTAGCAATAGATATCGAAATGCTTCAAATCATTACTTTAACATATTTAAGTAAATTAATCCTCTTTTTCTTACTCAAGTCTACAAAAGCCTTACCGACATAACGGCAGTGCATTTGGAAGAGTTCCGTAATCTTATGTCTAGGTATTAAGTCGATTTTGTTATATATACGCATTTAGCAATCGACATCGAAATGCCTCCAATCATGAGTTTAACATATTTAAGACAAGTAACCCTCTTTATCTTACTGAAGTCTACAAAAGCCTTAATGGCATAACGGCAGTGCATTTAGAAGAATTCCGTAATCCTCTATTTAGGTATAAAGTCGATTTTCTTGTATATACTCATTTAGCAATCGATATGGAAATGCCTCAAATCATTAGTTTAACATATTTAAGTTAATTAACCTTCTTTAACGTAATGAAGGTGTTATAAAGCCATGGCAGCATAACGACAGTGCATTTAGAAGAATTCCGTAATTTTATATTTAGGCATATAGTCGATTTTCTTGTATTTACACATTTGGCAATCGATATCGAAAATCTTCAAATAACTGGTTTAGCATATTTGGTTAATTAACCTTCTTTATCTTACCGAAGTTTACATAAAGCCATGACGGCATAAGGGCAGTATATTTGGGTGAATTCCGTAATCTTTTACTTAGGTATGAAATCGATTTTCTTGTACATACACATTTAGCAATCGATATCGAAATACTTCAAATCATTAGTTTAGCATATTTAAGTAAATTAACCTTCTTTAGCGTACTGAAATTTATATAATGCCATAACGGCATAACGGGAGTGTATTTCGATGAATTCCGTAATCTTGTTTTTAGATATAAAGTCGACTTTCTTGTATATTCTCATTTAGCAATCGATATCGAAATGCTTCAAATCATTAGTTTAATATATTTAAGTTAATAAAGCATCTTTAACGTAATGAAGGTGATATAAAGCCATAACGGCATAACGGGAGTGTATGTAGAAGAATTCCGTAATCTTATGTTTAGGTATAAAGTCGACTTTCTTGAATATACTCATTTAGCAATCTATATCGAAATGCTTCAAATCATTAGTTTAATATATTTAAGTTAATAAAGCTTCTTTAACGCACTGAAGTTAACATTAAGCCATGGCAGCATAACGGCAGTGTATGTAGAAGAATTCCGTAATCTTATATTTAGGTATAAAGTCGACTTTCTTCTATTTACACATTTAGCAATCGATATCGAAAATTTTCAAATCATTAGTTTAACATATATAAGTTAATTAACCTTCTTTAACGTAATGAAGGTGATATAAAACCATAACGGCATAAAGGGAGTGTATTTCGATGAATTCCGTAATCTTATATTTAGGTATAAAGTCGACTTTCTTGAATATACTCATTTAGCAATCTATATCGAAATGCTTCAAATCATTAGTTTAATATATTTAAGTTAATAAAGCTTCTTTAACGTATTGAAGTTGATATAAAGCCATGGCGGCATCACGGCAATGCATTTAGAAGAATTCCGTTATCTTTTATTTAGGCATAAAGTCGATTTTTTTGTATATACACATTTAGCAATCGATATCGAGATGCTTCAACTCATTAGTTTAACATATTTAAGTTAATAAACCTTCTTTAACGAACTGAAGTTGGAATAAAGCCATGGCGGCATCACGGCAGTGCATGTAGAAGAATTCCGTTATCTTATATTTAGGTATAAAGTCGATTTTCTTGTATATACACATTTAGCAATCGATATCGAGATGCTTCAACTCATTAGCTTAACATATTTAAGTTAATTAACCTTCTTTAAGGTAATGAAGGTGATATAAAGCCATAACGGCATAAAGGGAGTGTATTTCGATAAATTGCATAATCTTATATTTAGGTATAAAGTCGATTTTCTTGTATATACACTTTTAGCAAGCGATATCGAAATGCTTCAAATCATTAGTTTAACATATTTAAGTTAATTAACCTTCTTTAACGAACTTAAGTTGGAATAAAGCCATGGCGGCATCACGGCAGTGCATGTAGAAGAATTCCGTTATCTTATAACGGGTGATTTTTTTGAGGTTAGGATTTTCATGCATTAGTATTTGACAGATTACGTGGGATTTCAGACATGGTGTCAAAGAGAAAGATGCTCAGTATGCTTTGACATTTCATCATGAATAGACTTACTAACGAGCAACGCTTGCAAATCATTGAATTTTATTACCAAAATCAGTGTTCGGTTCGAAATGTGTTTCGCGCTTTACGTCCGATTTATGGTCTACATAATCGACCAAGTGAGCAAACAATTAATGCGATTGTGACCAAGTTTCGCACTCAGTTTACTTTATTGGACATTAAACCAACCACACGAATGCGTACAGTGCGTACAGAAGAGAATATTGCGTCTGTTTCTGAGAGTGTGGCTGAAGACCGTGAAATGTCGATTCGTCGCCGTTCGCAGCAATTGGGTTTGTGTTATTCGACCACATGGAAGATTTTACGCAAAGATCTTGGTGTAAAACCGTATAAAATACAGCTCGTGCAAGAACTGAAGCCGAACGATCTGCCACAACGTCGAATTTTCAGTGAATGGGCCCTAGAAAAGTTGGCAGAAAATCCGCTTTTTTATCGACAAATTTTGTTCAGCGATGAGGCTCATTTCTGGTTGAATGGCTACGTAAATAAGCAAAATTGCCGCATTTGGGGTGAAGAGCAACCAGAAGCCGTTCAAGAACTGCCCATGCATCCCGAAAAATGCACTGTTTGGTGTGGTTTGTACGCTGGTGGAATCATTGGACCGTATTTTTTCAAAGATGCTGTTGGACGCAACGTTACGGTGAATGGCGATCGCTATCGTTCGATGCTAACAAACTTTTTGTTGCCAAAAATGGAAGAACTGAACTTGGTTGACATGTGGTTTCAACAAGATGGCGCTACATGCCACACAGCTCGCGATTCTATTGCCATTTTGAGGGAAAACTTCGGACAACAATTCATCTCAAGAAATGGACCCGTAAGTTGGCCACCAAGATCATGCGATTTAACGCCTTTAGACTATTTTTTGTGGGGCTACGTCAAGTCTAAAGTCTACAGAAATAAGCCAGCAACTATTCCAGCTTTGGAAGACAACATTTCCGAAGAAATTCGGGCTATTCCGGCCGAAATGCTCGAAAAAGTTGCCCAAAATTGGACTTTCCGAATGGACCACCTAAGACGCAGCCGCGGTCAACATTTAAATGAAATTATCTTCAAAAAGTAAATGTCATGAACCAATCTAACGTTTCAAATAAAGAACCGATGAGATTTTGCAAATTTTATGCGTTTTTTTTTAAAAAAAAGTTATCAAGCTCTTAAAAAATCACCCTTTATTTAGGTATAAAGTCGACTTTCTTGAATATACTCATTTAGCAATCTATATCGAAAATCTTCAAATCATTAGTTTAACATATTTAAGTTAATTAACCTTCTTTAACGTAATGAAGGTGATATAAAGCCATAACGGCATAAAGGGAGTGTATTTCGATGAATTCCGTAATCTTATATTTAGGTATAAAGTCGATTTTCTTGTATATACACATTTAGCAATCGATATCGAGATGCTTCAACTCATTAGCTCAACATATTTAAGTTAATAAACCTTCTTTAAAGTATTGAAGTTGATACAAAGCCATGGCGGCATAACGGCAGTGCATTTAGAAGAATTCCGTAATCTTTTATTTAGGCATAAAGTCGATTTTTTTGTATATACACATTTAGCAATCGATATCGAGATGCTTCAACTCATTAGTTTAACATATTTAAGTTAATAAACCTTCTTTAACGAACTGAAGTTGGAATAAAGCCATGGCGGCATCACGGCAGTGCATGTAGAAGAATTCCGTTATCTTATATTTAGGTATAAAGTCGATTTTGTTGTATATACACATTTAGCAATCGATATCGAGATGCTTCAACTCATTAGCTTAACATATTTAAGTTAATAAACCTTCTTTAACGTATTGAGGTTGATATAAAGCCATGGCGGCATAACGGCAGTGCATGTAGAAGAATTCCGTTATCTTATATTTAGGTATAAAGTCAATTTTGTTGTATATACACATTTAGCAATCGATATCGAGATGCTTCAAATCATAAGCTTAACATATTTTAGTTAATAAACCTTCTTTAACGTATCGAAATTGATATAAAGCCATGGCGGCATAACGGCAGTGCATTTCGAAGAATTCCGTTATCTTATATTTAGGCATAAAGTCGATTGTTTTGTATATACACATTTAGCAATCGATATCGAGATGCTTCAACTCATTAGTTTAACATATTTAAGTTAATAAACCTTCTTTAACGATTTTAAGTTGGAATAAAGCCATGGCGGCATCACGGCAGTGCATGTAGAAGAATTCCGTTATCTTATATTTAGGTATAAAGTCGACTTTCTTGAATATACTCATTTAGCAATCTATATCGAAAATCTTCAAATCATTAGTTTAACATATTTAAGTTAATTAACCTTCTTTAACGTAATGAAGGTGGTATAAAGCCATAACGGCATAAAGGGAGTGTATTTCGATGAATTCCGTAATCTTATATTTAGGTATAAAGTCGATTTTCTTGTATATACACATTTAGCAAGCGATATCGAAATGCTTCAAATCATTAGTTTAACATATTTAAGTTAATTAACCTTCTTTAACGTATTGAAGTTGATATAAAGCCATGGCGGCATAACGGCAGTGCATTTAGAAGAATTCTGTAATCTTATATTTAGGCATAAAGTCGATTTTTTTGTATATACACATTTAGCAATCGATATCGAGATGCTTCAACTCATTAGTTTAACATATTTAAGTTAATAAACCTTCTTTAACGAACTGAAGTTGGAATAAAGCCATGGCGGCATCACGGCAGTGCATTTAGAAGAATTCCGTTATCTTATATTTAGGTATAAAGTCGATTTTTTTGTATATACACATTTAGCAATCGATATCGAGATGCTTCAACTCATTAGTTTAACATATTTAAGTTAATAAACCTTCTTTAACGAACTGAAGTTGATATAAAGCCATGGCGGCATAACGGCAGTGCACTTAGAAGAATTCCGTTATCTTATATTTAGGTATAAAGTCGATTTTTTTGTTTATACACATTTAGCAAGCGATATCGAAATGCTTCAAATCATTAGTTTAACATATTTAAGTTAATTAACCTTCTTTAACGTATTGAAGTTGATATAAAGCCATGGCGGCATAACGGCAGTGCATTTAGAAGAATTTCGTAATCTTATATTTAGGCATGAAGTCGAATTTTTTGTATATACACATTTAGCAATCGTATGTAGTTCGATGAATTCCGTAATCTTATATTTAGGTATAAAGTCGACTTTCTTGAATATACTCATTTAGCAATCTATATCGAAATGCTTCAAATCATTAGTTTAATATATTTAAGTTAATAAAGCTTCTTTAACGAACTGAAGTTGGAATAAAGCCATGGCGGCATCACTGCAATGCATGTAGAGGAATTTTCTTATCTTATATTTAGGTATAAAGTCGATTTTGTTGGATATACACATTTAGCAATCGATATCGAGATGCTTCAACTCATTAGCTTAACATATTTAAGTTAATTAACCTTCTTTAAGGAAATGAAGGTGATATAAAGCCATAACGGCATAAAGGGAGTGTATTTCGATGAATTCCGTAATCCTATATTTAGGTATAAAGTCGATTTTCTTATATATACACATTTAGCAAGCGATATCGAAATGCTTCAAATCATTAGTTTAACATATTTAAGTTAATTAACCTTCTTTAACGTATTGAAGTTGATATAAAGCCATGGCGGCATAACGGCAGTGCATTTAGAAGAATTCCGTAATCTTATATTTAGGCATAAAGTCGATTTTTTTGTATATGCACATTTAGCAATCGATATCGAGATGCTTCAACTCATTAGTTTAACATATTTAAGTTAATAAACCTTCTTTAACGAACTGAAGTTGGAATAAAGCCATGGCGGCATCACGGCAGTGCATGTAGAAGAATTCCGTTATCTTTTATTTAGGTATAAAGTCGATTTTGTTGTATATACACATTTAGCAATCGATATCGAGATGCTTCAACTCATTAACTTAACATATTTAAGTTAATTAACCTTCTTTAACGTAATGAAGGTTATATAAAGCCATAACGGCATAAAGTTAGTGTATTTCGATGAATTCCGTAATCTTATATTTAGGTATAAAGTCGACTTTCTTGAATATACTTATTTAGCAATCGATATCGAGATGCTTCAAATCATTAGTTTTATATATTTAAGTTAATAAACCTTCTTTAACGAACTTAAGTTGGAATAAAGCCATGGTGGCATCACGGCAGTGCATGTAGAAGAGTTCCGTAATCTTATATTCAGGTATTAAGTCGACTTTCTTGAATATACTCATTTAGCAATCTATATCGAGATGCTTCATTAGTTTAACATATTTAAGTTAATAAACCTTCTTTAACGAACTGAAGTTGGAATAAAGCCATGGCGGCATCACGGCAGTGCATGCAGAAGAATTCCGTTATCTTATGTTTAGGTATAAAGTCGATTTTGTTGTATATACACATTAGCAATCGATATCGAGATGCTTCAACTCATTAGCTTAACATATTTTAGTTAATTAACCTTCTTTAACGTAATGAAGGTGATATAAAGCCATAACGGCATAAAGTTAGTGTATTTCGATGAATTCCGTAATCTTATATTTAGGTATAAAGTCGACTTTCTTGAACATACTCATTTAGCAATCTATATCGAAATGCTTCAAATCATTAGTTTAATATATTTAAGTTAATAAAGCTTCTTTAACGCACTGAAGTTAACATTAAGCCATGGCGGCATAACGGCAGTGTATGTAGAAGAATTCCGTAATCTTATATTTAGGTATAAAGTCGATTTTCTTGTATATACACATTTAGCAAGCGATATCGAAATGTTTCAAATCATTAGTTTAACATATTTAAGTTAATTAACCTTCTTTAACGTATTGAAGTTGATATAAAGCCATGGCGGCATAACGGCAGTGCATTTAGAAGAATTTCGTAATCTTATATTTAGGCGTGAAGTCGATTTTTTTGTATATACACATTTAGCAATCGATATCGAGGTGCTTCAACTCATTAGTTTAACATATTTAAGTTAATTAACCTTCTTTAACGTAATGAAGGTGATATAAAGCCATAACGGCCTAAAGGGAGTGTATTTCGATGAATTCCGTAATCTTATATTTAGGTATAAAGTCGACTTTCTTGAATATACTCATTTAGCAATCTATATCGAAATGCTTCAAATCATT
>CM050324.1:14038149-14057704 GCA_027475135.1 Bactrocera correcta
CTTGTATATACACATTTCGCAATCGATATCGAAATGCTTCAGATAACTGGTTTAACGTATCTAAGTAAATAAACCTCCTTTAGCGAACTGAAGTTGACAAAACGTCATAACGCCACTGCATTTGGAAGAATTCCGTAGTCCTATATTTATGTATAAAGTCGATTTTCCTGTATATACACATTTAGCAATCGATATCGAAATGCTTCAAATAATTAGTTTAACATATTTAAGTTAATAAACCTTCTTTAACGAACGGATGTTGGCTTAAAGCCATGGCGGCATAACGGCAGTGCATTTAGAAGAATTCCGTAAACTTATATTTAGGTATAAAGTCGATTTTCTTGTATATACACATTTAGCAATCGATATCGAAATGCTTCTAATAACTGGTTAAGCATATTTAGATTAATTAACCTTTTTTATCTTACTGAAGTTTACATAACGGCGTAACGGCAGTATATTTGGGTGAATTCTGTAATCTTATATTTAGGTATAAAATCGATTCTCTTGTATATACACATTTAGCAATCGATAAAGAAATGCTTCAAATCATTAGTTTAACATATTTAAGTTAATTAACCTTCTTTATCTGACTGAAGTTTACATAAAGCCATAACGGTATAACGCCAGTGCATTTGGAAGAATTTCGTAAACATATATTTAGGTATAATGTCGATTTTGTTGTATATACACATTTAGCAATCGATATCGAGATGCTTCAAATCATTAGTTTAACATATTTAAGTTAATTAACCTTCTTTTTCTTACTGAAGTTTACGTAAAGCCATAACGGTATAACGGCAGTGCATTTGGAAGAATTCCGTTTGTTATATTTAGGTACAAATTCGATTTTGTTGTATATACACATTTAGCAATCGATATCGAAATGTTTCAACTCATTAGTTTAACATATTTAAGTTAATAAACTTTCTTTAACGATCTGAAGTCTGTTAAAGCCATGGCGGTATAACGGCACTGCATTTGGAAGAATTCCGTAGTCTTATATGTAGGCATAAATTCGATATTGTTATATATACACATTTAGCAATCGATATCAAGATGCTTCAAATCATTAGTTTAACATATTTAAGTTAACTAACCTTCTTTATCTGACTGAAGTTTACGTAAAGCCATAACGGAATAATGGCAGTGCATTTGGAAGAATTCCGTAATCTTATATTTAGGTATAAAGTCGATTTTGTTGTATATACACATTTAGCAATCGATATCGAGATTGTCAGCTCATTACTTTAAATTATCTAACCAATGCTTTATGTTCGACCCACCTCGTTCAAATAGTTTACCCGCTAGAGCGTTATCAAAAGTGAAACAAAAATGTGACTATTGCCAAGCGCCTGGTACGAGTAGCAGAAAGATAGAAGGTTTTCCTAAGAGGTCTTTAAATTATCTAACCATTGCTTTATGTTTGACCCACCTCGTTCCAATAGTTTAGCCTCAGAGCGTTAGCAAAGTTGAAACAAAAATGTGACTATTGCCACGCCCCTGGTAGATGTAGAAAAAAGATTGAAGACTTTCCTGAGAGCTCTTTAAATTATCTATTCAATGCTTTATGTTCAACCCACCTCTTTTCAATAGTTTAGCCACTAGAGCGTTAGCAAAGTTGAAACAAAAATGTGACTACTGCCAAGCGCCTGGTAGGAGTAGAAGAAAGATTGAAGACTTTCCTGAGAGCCCTTTAAATTATCTAACCAATGCTTTATGTTTGACCCACCTCGTTCAAATAGTTTACCCGCTAGAGCGTTATCAACAGTGAAACAAAAATGTGACTATTGCCAAGCCCCTGGTAGAAGTAGAAGAAAGATTGACGACTTTCCTGAGAGCTCTTTAAATTATCTAACCAATGCTGTATGTTCGACCCATCTCGTCTCAATAGTTTAGCCACTAGAGCGTTATCAAAAGTGAAACAAAAATGCGACTATTGCCAAGCCCCTGGTAGGAGTAGAAGAAAGATTGAATACTTTCCTGAGAGCTCTTTAAATTATCTAACCAATACTTTATGTGTGACTCACCTCGTTCTAATAGTTTAGCCTCAGAGCGTTAGCAAAGTTGAAACAAATGTGACTATTGCCAAGGGCTTGGCAATAGTCAAATAGCAATCAATATCGAAATGCTTCAAATCATTAGTTTAACATATTTAAGATAATTAACCTTCTTTAACGTATTGAGGTCGATATAAAGCCATGGCGGCATAACGACAGTACATTTAGAAGAATTCCGTAGTCTTATATTTATGTAAAAAGTCGATTTTCTTCTATATACACATTTAGCAATCGATATCGAAATGCTTCAAATAATTAGTTTAACATATTTAAGTTAATAAACCTTCTTTAACGAACGGAAGTTGGCTTAAAGCCATGGCGGCATAACGGCAGTGCATTTAGGAGAATTCCGTAAATTTATATTTAGGTATAAAGTCAATTTTTTTGTTTATACACATTTAGCTATCGATATCAAAATGCTTCAAATCATAAGTTTAACATATTAAGTTAATAAACATTTTTTAGCATACTGAAGTCTACATAAAGCCTTAACGGTATAACGGCAGTGCATTTAGAAGAATTCCGTAATGTTATAATTTTATATTTAGGTATAAAGTCGACTTTCTTGTATATACACATTTCGCAATCGATATCGAAATGCTTCAGATAACTGGTTTAACGTATCTAAGTTAATGAACCTCCTTTAGCGAACTGAAGTTGACAAAACGTCATAACGGCACTGCATTTGGAAGAATTCCGTAGTCCTATATTTATGTATAAAGTCGATTTTCTTGTATATACACATTTAGCAATCGATATCGAAATGCTTCAAATAATTAGTTTAACATATTTAAGTTAATAAACCTTCTTTAACAAACGGAAGTTGGCTTAAAGCCATGGCGGCATAACGGCAGTGCATTTAGAAGAATTCCGTAAACTTATATTTAGGTATAAAGTCGATTTTCTTGTATATACACATTTAGCAATCGATATCGAAATGCTTCTAATAACTGGTTAAGCATATTTAGATTAATTAACCTTCTTTATCTTACTGAAGTTTACATAACGGCATAACGGCAGTATATTTGGGTGAATTCTGTAATCTTATATTTAGGTATAAAATCGATTTTGTTGTATATACACATTAGCAATCGATATCGAGATGGTTCAACTCATTCGTTTAACATATTTAAGTTAATAAACCTTCTTTAACGATCTGAAGTTGACTTAAAGCCATGGCGGCATAACGGCAGTGCATTTAGAAGAATTCCGTAATCTTATATTTAGGTATAAAGTCGATTTTCTTGTATTTACACAATTAGCAATCGATATCGAAATGCATCAAATAACTGGTTTAGCATTTTTAAGTTAATTAATCTTCTTTATCTTACTGAAGTTTACATAAAGCCATAACGGCATAAAGGCAGTACATTTATATGAATTCCGATATCTTATATTTAGGTATAAAGTCGATTTTGTTGTACATACACATTTAGTAATCGATATCGAAATGCTTCAAATCATTAGTTTAACATATTTAAGTTAGTTAAACTTCTTTAACGTAATGAAAGTGATATAAAGCCATGGCGGCATAACGACAGTGCATTTAGTAGAATTCGTAATCTTATATTTAGGTATAAAGTAGAGTTTGTTGTATATACGCATCTAGCAATCGATATCGAAATGCTTCAAATCATTAGTTTAACATATTTAAGTTAGTTAACCTTCTTTAACGTAATGAAGGTGATATAAAGCCATGGCGGCATAACAACAGTGCATTTAGAAGAATTCCGTAATCTTATATTTAGGTATAAAGTCGATTTTCTTGTATTTACACATTTAGCAATCGATATCGAAATGCATCAAATAACTGGTTTAGCATATTTCAGTTAATTAATCTTATTTATCTTACTGAAGTTTACATAAAGCCATAACGGCATAACGGCAGTGTATTTATATGAATTCCATTATCTTATATTTAGGTATAAAGTCGATTTTGTTGTACATACACATTTAGTAATCGATATCGAAATGCTTCAAATCATTAGTTTAACATATTTAAGTTAGTTAAACTTCTTTAACAGAATGAGAGTGATATAAAGCCATGGCGGCATAACGACAGTGCATTTAGAAGACTTCCGTAATCTTATATTTAGGTATAAAGTCGATTTTGTTGTATATACGCATCTAGCAATCGATATCGAAATGCTTCAAATCATTAGTTTAACATATTTAAGTTAATTAATCTTCTTTAACGTATTGAAGTCGATATAAAGCCATGGCGGCATAACGACAGTACATTTGGAAGAATTTCGTTATCTTATATTTAGGTATAAAGTCGATTTTGTTGTATATACACATTTAGCAATCGATATAGAAATGCTTCAAATCAGTAGTTTAACATATTTACGTTAATAAACCTTCTTTAACGATCTGAAGTTGGCTTAAAGCCATGGCGGCATAACGGCAGTGCATTTAGAAGAATTCCGTAATCTTATATTTAGGTATAAATTCGATTTTCTTGTATATACACATTTAGCAATCCATAACGAAATGCTTCAAATAACTGGTTTAGCATATTTAAATTAATTAACCTTCTTTATCTTACTGAAGTTTACATAAAGCCATAACGGCAGTATATTTATATGAATTCCGTTATCTTATATTTAGGTATAAAGTCGATTTTATTGTACATACACATTTAGCAATCGATATCGAAATGCTTCAAATCATTAGTTTAACATATTTAAGTTAATTAACCTTCTTTAACTAACGGATGTTGGCATAAAGCCATGGCGGCATAGCGGCAGTGCATTTAGAAGAATTCCGTATTCTTATATTTAGGTATAAAGTCGATTTTCTTGTATATACACATTTAGCAATCGATAACGAAATGCTTCAAATCATTAGTTTAACATATTTAAGTTAATCAGCCTTCTTTAACGTAATGAAGGTGACATAAAGACATGGCGGCATAACGACAGTACATTTGGAAGAATTCCGTAATCTTATGTTTAGGTATAAATTCGATTTTCTTTTACATACACATTTAGCAAGCGATATCGAAATGCTTCAAATCATTAGTTTAACAAATTTAAGTTAATTAACCTTCTTTAACGTATTGAAGTTGATATAAAGCCATGGCGGCATTACGACAGTACATTTGGAAGAATTCCGTAGTCTTATATTTAGGTATAAAGTCGATTTTTTTTTATATATGCATTAAGCAATCGATATCGAAATGCTTCAAATAACTGGCTTAACATATTTAAGTTAATAACCCTTCTTAAACGAACTGAAGATGGCTTAAGGCCATGGCGGCATAACGGCAGTGCATTTAGAAGAATTCCGTAATCTTATATTTAGGTATAAAGTCGATTTTCTTGTATTTACACATTTAGCAATCGATATCGAAATGCTTCAAATCATTAGTTTAAAATATTTAAGTTAATTCACCTTATTTTTCTTACTGAAGTTTACGTAAAGACATAACCTTATAACGGCAGTGCACTTGAAAGAATTCCGTAATCTTATATTTAGGTATAAAGTCGATTTTGTTGTATATATACATTAGCAATCGGTATCGAGATGGTTCAACTCACTAGTTTAATATATTTAAGTTAATAAACCTTCTTTAACGATCTGAAGTTGGCTTAAAGCCATGGCGGCATAACGGCAGTGCATTTAGAAGAATTCCGTAATCTTATATTTAGGTATAAAGTCGATTTTCTTGTATTTACACATTTAGCAATCGATATCGAAATGCATCAAATAACTGGTTTAGCATATTTAAGTTAATTAGTCTTCTTTATCTTACTGAAGTTCACATAAAGCCATAACGGCTTAACGGCAGTATATTTATATGAATTCCGTTATCTTATATTTAGGTATAAAGTCGATTTTGTTGTACATACACATTCAGTAATCGATATCGAAAATCTTCAAATCATTAGTTTAACATATTTAAGTTAGTTAACCTTCTTTAACGTGATGATGGTGATATAAAGCCATGGCGGCATAATGACAGTGCATTTAGAAGAATTCCGTAATCTTATATTTAGGCATAAAGTCGATTTAGTTGTATATACGCATTTATCAATCGATATCGAAATGCTTCAAATCATTAGTTTAACATATTTAAGATAATTAACCTTCTTTAACGTATTGAGGTCGATACAAAGCCATAGCGGCATAACGACAGTACATTTAGAAGAATTCCGTAGTCTTATATTTATGTATAAAGTCGATTTTCTTCTATATACACATTTAGCAATCGATATCGAAATGCTTCAAATAATTAGTTTAACATATTTAAGATAATAACCTTCTTTAACGATCTAAAGTTGGCTTAAAGCCATGGCGGCATAACGGCAGTGCATTTAGAAGAATTCCGTAATCTTATATTTAGGTATAAAGTCGATTTTCTTGTATTTACACATTTAGCAATCGATATCGAAATGCATCAAATAACTGGTTTAGCATATTTAAGTTAATTAATCTTCTTTATCTTACTGAAGTTTACATAAAGCCATAACGGCATAACGGCAGTATATTTATATGAATTCCGTTATCTTATATTTAGGTATAAAGTCGATTTTGTTGTACATACACATTAAGTAATCGATATCGAAATGCTTCAAATCATTAGTTTACCATATTTAAGTTAGTTAAACTTCTTTAACGTAATGAAAGTGATATAAAGCCATGGCGGCAAAACGACAGTGCATTTAGAAGAATTCCGTAATCTTATATTTAGGTATAAAGTCGATTTTGTTGTATATACGCATCTAGCAATCGATATCGAAATGCTTCAAATCATTAGTTTAACATATTTAAGTTAATTAACCTTCTTTAACGTATTGAAGGCGATATAAAGCCATGGCGGCATAACGACAGTGCATGTAGAAGAATTCCGTAATCTTATATTTAGGTATAAAGTCGATTTTCTTGTATTTACACATTTAGCAATCGATATCGAAAATCTTCAAATCATTAGTTTAACATATTTAAGTTAGTTAACCTTCTTTAACGTAATGAAGGTGATATAAAGCCATGGCGGCATAACGGTAGTGCATTTAGAAGAATTCCGTAATGTTATAATTTTATATTAAGGTATAAAGTCGATTTTCTTGTATATACACATTTAGCAATCGATATCGAAATGCTTCTAATAACTGGTTAAGCATATTTAGATTAATTAACCTTTTTTATCTTACTGAAGTTTTCATAACGGCATAACGGCAGTATATTTGGGTGAATTCTGTAATCTTATATTTAGGTATAAAATCGATTCTCTTGTATATACACATTTAGCAATCGATAAAGAAATGCTTCAAATCATTAGTTTAACATATTTAAGTTAATTAACCTTCTTTATCTGACTGAAGTTTACATAAAGCCATAACGGTATAACGCCAGTGCATTTGGGAGAATTTCGTAAACATATATTTAGGTATAATGTCGATTTTGTTGTCTATACACATTTAACAATCGATATCGAGATGCTTCAAATCATTAGTTTAACATATTTAAGTTAATTAACCTTCTTTTTCTTACTGAAGTTTACATAAAGCCATAACGGTATAACGGCAGTGCATTTGGAAGAATTCCGTTTCTTATATTTAGGTACAAATTCGATTTTCTTGTATTTACACATTTAGCAATCGATATCGAAATGGTTCAACTCATTAGTTTAACATATTTAAGTTAATAAACTTTCTTTAACGATCTGAAGTCTGTTAAAGCCATAGCGGTATAACGGCACTGCATTTGGAAGAATTCCGTAGTCTTATATGTAGGCATAAATTCGATATTGTTATATATACACATTTAGCAATCGATATCAAGATGCTTCAAATCATTAGTTTAACATATTTAAGTTAACTAACCTTCTTTAACTGACTGAAGTTTACGTAAAGCCATAACGGAATAACGGCAGTGCATTTGGAAGAATTCCGTAATCTTATATTTAGGTATAAAGTCGATTTTGTTGTATATACGCATCTAGCAATCGATATCGAAATGCTTCAAATCATTAGTTTAACATATTTAAATTAATTAACCTTCTTTATCGTATTGAAGTCGATATAAAGCCATGGCGGCATAACGACAGTGCATGTAGAAGAATTCCGTAATCTTATATTTAGGTATAAAGTCGATTTTCTTGTATTTACACATTTAGCAATCGATATCGAAAATCTTCAAATCATTAGTTTAACATATTTAAGTTAGTTAACCTTCTTTAACGTAATGATGTTGATATAAAACCATGGCGGCATAACGACAGTACATTTAGAAGAATTCCGTAGTCTTATATTTATGTATAAAGTCGATTTTCTTCTATATACACATTTAGCAATCGATATCGAAATGCTTCAAATAATTAGTTTAACATATTTAAGATAATAAACCTTCTTTAATGAACGGAAGTTGGCTTAAAGCCATGGCGGCATAACGGCAGTGCATTTAGAAGAATTCCGTAATCTTATATTTAGGTATAAAGTCGATTTTCTTGTATTTACACATTTAGCAATCGATATCGAAATGCATCAAATAACTGGTTTAGCATATTTAAGTTAATTAATCTTCTTTATCTTACTGAAGTTTACATAAAGCCATAACGGCATAACGGCAGTATATTTATATGAATTCCGTTATCTTATATTTAGGTATAAAGTCGATTTTGTTGTACATACACATTAAGTAATCGATATCGAAATGCTTCAAATCATTAGTTTAACATATTTAAGTTAGTTAAACTTCTTTAACGTAATGAAAGTGATATAAAGCCATGGTGGCAAAACGACAGTGCATTTAGAAGAATTCCGTAATCTTATATTTACGTATAAAGTCGATTTTGTTGTATATACGCATCTAGCAATCGATATCGAAATGCTTCAAATCATTAGTTTAACATATTTAAGTTAATTAACCTTCTTTAACGTATCGAAGTCGATATAAAGCCATGCCGGCATAACGACAGTGCATGTAGAAGAATTCCGTAATCTTATATTTAGGTATAAAGTCGATTTTCTTGTATTTACACATTTAGCAATCGATATCGAAAATCTTCAAATCATTAGTTTAACATATTTAAGTTAGTTAACCTTCTTTAACGTAATGAAGGTGATATAAAGCCATGGCGGCATAACGGTAGTGCATTTAGAAGAATTCCGTAATGTTATAATTTTATATTTAGGTATAAAGTCGATTTTCTTGTATATACACATTTAGCAATCGATATCGAGATGCTTCAAATCATTAGTTTAACATATTTAAGTTAATTAACCTTCTTTATCTGACTGAAGTTTACATAAAGCCATAACGGTATAACGCCAGTGCATTTGGAAGAATTTCGTAAACATATATTTAGGTATAATGTCGATTTTGTTGTCTATACACATTTAGCAATCGATATCGAGATGCTTCAAATCATTAGTTTAACATATTTAAGTTAATTAACCTTCTTTTTCTTACTGAAGTTTACGTAAAGCCATAACGGTATACGGGAGTGCATTTGGAAGAATTCCGTTTCTTATATTTAGGTACAAATTTGATTTTCTTGTATATACACATTTAGCAATCGATATCGAAATGGTTCAACTCATTAGTTTAACATATTTAAGTTAATAAACTTTCTTTAACGATCTGAAGTCTGTTAAAGCCATGGCGGTATAACGGCACTGCATTTGGAAGAATTTCGTAGTCTTATATGTAGGCATAAAGTCGATATTGTTATATATACACATTTAGCAATCGATATCAAGATGCTTCAAATCATTAGTTTAACATATTTAACTTCATTAACCTTCTTTTTCTTACTGAAGTTTACGTAAAGCCATAACGGTATAACCGCAGTGCATTTGGAAGAATTCCGTAATCTTATATTTAGGTATAAAGTCGATTTTGTTGTATATACATATAAGCGATCGATATCGAGGTGGTTCAACTCATTAGTTTAACATATTTAAGTTAATAATCCTTCTTTAACGATCTGAAGTTGGCTTAAAGCCATGGCGGCATAACGGCAGTGCATTTAGAAGAATTCCGTAATCTTATATTTAGGTATAAATTCGATTTTCTTGTATATACCCATTTAGCAATCCATAACGAAATGCTTCAAATAACTGGTTTAGCATATTTAAGTTAATTAACCTTCTTTATCTTACTGAAGTTTACATAAAGCCATAACGGCATAACGGCAGTATATTTATATGAATTCCGTTATCTTATATTTAGGTATAAAGTCGATTTTGTTGTACATACACATTAAGTAATCGATATCGAAATGCTTCAAATCATTAGTTTAACATATTTAAGTTAGTTAAACTTCTTTAACGTAATGAAAGTGATATAAAGCCATGGCGGCAAAACGACAGTGCATTTAGAAGAATTCCGTAATCTTATATTTAGGTATAAAGTCGATTTTGTTGTATATACGCATCTAGCAATCGATATCGAAATGCTTCAAATCATTAGTTTAACATATTTAAGTTAATTAACCTTCTTTATCGTATTGAAGTCGATATAAAGCCATGGCGGCATAACGACAGTGCATGTAGAAGAATTCCGTAATCTTATATTTAGGTATAAAGTCGATTTTCTTGTATTTACACATTTAGCAATCGATATCGAAAATCTTCAAATCATTAGTTTAACATATTTATGTTAGTTAACCTTCTTTAACGTAATGATGTTGATATAAAACCATGGCGGCATAACGACAGTACATTTAGAAGAATTCCGTAGTCTTATATTTATGTATAAAGTCGATTTTCTTCTATATACACATTTAGCAATCGATATCGAAATGCTTCAAATAATTAGTTTAACATATTTAAGATAATAAACCTTCTTTAACGAACGGAAGTTGGCTTAAAGCCATGGCGGCATAACGGCAGTGCATTTAGAAGAATTCCGTAATCTTATATTTAGGTATAAAGTCGATTTTCTTGTATTTACACATTTAGCAATCGATATCGAAATGCATCAAATAACTGGTTTAGCATATTTAAGTTAATTAATCTTCTTTATCTTACTGAAGTTTACATAAAGCCATAACGGCATAACGGCAGTATATTTATATGAATTCCGTTATCTTATATTTAGGTATAAAGTCGATTTTGTTGTACATACACATTAAGTAATCGATATCGAAATGCTTCAAATCATTAGTTTAACATATTTAAGTTAGTTAAACTTCTTTAACGTAATGAAAGTGATATAAAGCCATGGCGGCAAAACGACAGTGCATTTAGAAGAATTCCGTAATCTTATATTTAGGTATAAAGTCGATTTTGTTGTATATACGCATCTAGCAATCGATATCGAAATGCTTCAAATCATTAGTTTAACATATTTAAGTTAATTAACCTTCTTTTTCTTACTGAAGTTTACGTAAAGCCATAACGGTATAACGCCAGTGCATTTGGAAGAATTCCGTTTCTTATATTTAGGTACAAATTTGATTTTCTTGTATATACACATTTAGCAATCGATATCGAAATGGTTCAACTCATTAGTTTAACATATTTCAGTTAATAAACTTTCTTTAACGATCTGAAGTCTGTTAAAGCCATGGCGGTATAACGGCACTGCATTTGGAAGAATTTCGTAGTCTTATATGTAGGCATAAAGTCGATATTGTTATATATACACATTTAGCAATCGATATCAAAATGCTTCAAATCATTAGTTTAACATATTTAAGTTCATTAACCTTCTTTTTCTTACTGAAGTTTACGTAAAGCCATAACGGTATAACGGCAGTGCATTTGGAAGAATTCCGTAATCTTATATTAGGTATAAAGTCGATTTTGTTGTATATACATATTAGCGATCGATATCGAGGTGGTTCAACTCATTAGTTTAACATATTTAAGTTAATTAACCTTCTTTAACGATCTGAAGTTGGCTTAAAGCCATGGCGGCATAACGGCAGTGCATTTAGAAGAATTCCGTAATCTTATATTTAGGTATAAATTCGATTTTCTTGTATATACCCATTTAGCAATCCATAACGAAATGCTTCAAATAACTGGTTTAGCATATTTAAGTTAATTAACCTTCTTTATCTTACTGAAGTTTACATAAAGCCATAACGGCAGTATATTTATATGAATTCCGTAATCTTATATTTAGGTATAAAGTCGATTTTGTTGCACATACACATTTAGTAATCGATATCGAAATGCTTCTACTCATTAGTTTAACATATTTAAGTTAATAAACCTTCTTTAACGAACTGAAGTTGGCATAAAGCCATGACGGCATAACGGCAGTGCATGTAGAAGAATTCCGTTATCTTATATTTAGGTATAAAGTCGATTTTGTTGTATATACGCATCTAGCAATCGATATCGAAATGCTTCAAATCATTAGTTTAACATATTTAAGTTAATTAACCTTCTTTAACGTATTGAAGTCGATATAAAGCCATGGCGGCATAACGACAGTGCATGTAGAAGAATTCCGTAATCTTATATTTAGGTATAAAGTCGATTTTCTTGTATTTACACATTTAGCAATCGATATCGAAAATCTTCAAATAATTAGTTTAACATATTTAAGTTAGTTAACCTTCTTTAACGTAATGAAGGTGATATAAAGCCATGGCGGCATAACGGTAGTGCATTTAGAAGAATTCCGTAATGTTATGATTTTATATTTAGGTATAAAGTCGATTTTCTTGTATATACACATTTCGCAATCGATATCGAAATGCTTCAGATAACTGGTTTAACGTATCTTAGTTAATAAACCTCCTTTAGCGAACTGAAGTTGACAAAACGTCATAACGCCACTGCATTTGGAAGAATTCCGTAAACTTATATTTAGGTATAAAGTCGATTTTCTTGTATATACACATTTAGCAATCGATATCGAAATGCATCAAATAACTGGTTTAGCATATTTAAGTTAATTAATCTTCTTTATCTTACTGAAGTTTACATAAAGCCATAACGGCATAACGGCAGTATATTTATATGAATTCCGTTATCTTATATTTAGGTATAAAGTCGATTTTGTTGTACATACACATTAAGTAATCGATATCGAAATGCTTCAAATCATTAGTTTAACATATTTAAGTTAGTTAAACTTCTTTAACGTAATGAAAGTGATATAAAGCCATGGCGGCAAAACGACAGTGCATTTAGAAGAATTCCGTAATCTTATATTTAGGTATAAAGTCGATTTTGTTGTATATACGCATCTAGCAATCGATATCGAAATGCTTCAAATCATTAGTTTAACATATTTAAGTTAATTAACCTTCTTTAACGTATCGAAGTCGATATAAAGCCATGGCGGCATAACGACAGTGCATGTAGAAGAATTCCGTAATCTTATATTTAGGTATAAAGTCGATTTTCTTGTATTTACACATTTAGCAATCGATATCGAAAATCTTCAAATCATTAGTTTAACATATTTAAGTTAGTTAAACTTCTTCAACGTAATGAAAGTGAT
The DNA here is from genome assembly GCA_027475135.1 of Bactrocera correcta. NCBI lineage: Eukaryota > Metazoa > Arthropoda > Insecta > Diptera > Tephritidae > Bactrocera > Bactrocera correcta. The sequence continues at coordinate 14,051,622 of CM050324.1, forward strand.
ATAAAGCCATGGCGGCATAACGACAGTGCATTTAGAAGAATTCCGTAGTCTTATATTTATGTATAAAGTCGATTTTCTTCTATATACACATTTAGCAATCGATATCGAAATGCTTCAAATAATTAGTTTAACATATTTAAGTTAATAAACCTTCTTTAACGAACGGAAGTTGGCTTAAAGCCATGGCGGCATAACGACAGTGCATTTAGAAGAATTCCGTAATCTTATATTTAGGTATAAAGTCGATTTTGTTGTATATACGCATCTAGCAATCGATATCGAAATGCTTCAAATCATTAGTTTAACATATTTAAGTTAATTAACCTTCTTTAACGTATTGAAGTCGATATAAAGCCATGGCGGCATAACGACAGTGCATGTAGAAGAATTCCGTAATCTTATATTTAGGTATAAAGTCGATTTTCTTGTATTTACACATTTAGCAATCGATATCGAAAATCTTCAAATCATTAGTTTAACATATTTAAGTTAGTTAACCTTCTTTAACGTAATGAAGGTGATATAAAGCCATGGCGGCATAACGGTAGTGCATTTAGAAGAATTCCGTAATGTTATGATTTTATAGTTAGGTATAAAGTCGATTTTCTTATATATACACATTTCGCAATCGATATCGAAATGCTTCAGATAACTGGTTTAACGTATCTAAGTTAATAAACCTCCTTTAGCGAACTGAAGTTGACAAAACGTCATAACGCCACTGCATTTGGAAGAATTCCGTAGTCTTATATTCATGTATAAAGTCGATTTTCTTGTATATACACATTTAGCAATCGATATCGAAATGCTTCAAATAATTAGTTTAACATATTTAGGTTAATAAACCTTCTTTAACGAACGGAAGTTGGCTTAAAGCCATGGCGGCATAACGGCAGTGCATTTAGGAGAATTCCGTAATCTTATATTTAGGTATAAAGTCGATTTTGTTGTATATACCCATTTAGCAATCGATATCGAGATTGTCAGCTCATTACTTTAAATTATCTAACCAATGCTTTATGTTCGACCCACCTCGTTCAAATAGTTTACCCGCTAGAGCGTTATCAAAAGTGAAACAAAAATGTGACTATTGCCAAGCGCCTGGTACGAGTAGCAGAAAGATAGAAGGTTTTCCTAAGAGGTCTTTAAATTATCTAACCATTGCTTTATGTTTGACCCACCTCGTTTCAATAGTTTAGCCTCAGAGCGTTAGCAAAGTCGAAACAAAAATGTGACTATTGCCACGCCCCTGGTAGATGTAGAAAAAAGATTGAAGACTTTCCTGAGAGCCCTTTAAATTATCTAACCAATGCTTTATGTTCGACCCACCTCGTTCAAATAGTTTACCCGCTAGAGCGTTATCAAAAGTAAAACAAAAATGTGACTATTGCCAAGCCCCTGGTAGAAGTAGAAGAAAGATTGAAGACTTTCCTGAGAGCTCTTTAAATTATCTAACCAATGCTTTATGTTTGACCCACCTCGTTCAAGTAGTTTACCCGCTAGAGCGTTATCAAAAGTAAAACAAAAATGTGACTATTGCCAAGCCCCTGGTAGAAGTAGAAGAAAGATTGAAGACTTTCCTGAGAGCTCTTTAAATTATCTAACCAATGCTGTATGTTCGACCCATCTCGTCTATATAGTTTAGCCACTAGAGCGTTATCAAAAGTGAAACAAAAAAGTGGCTATTGCCAAGCGCCTGGTAGGAGTAGAAGAAAGATTGAAGACTTTCCTGAGAGCTCTTTAAATTATCTAACCAATACTTTATGTGTGACTCACCTCGTTCTAATAGTTTAGCCTCAGAGCGTTAGCAAAGTTGAAACAAATGTGACTATTGCCAGGGGCTTGGCAATAGTCAAATACTTAGCAATCGATATCGAAATGCTTCAAATCATTAGTTTAACATATTTAAGATAATTACATTCTTTAACGTATTGAGGTCGATATAAAGCCATGGCGGCATAACGACAGTACATTTAGAAGAATTCCGTAGTCTTATATTTATGTATAAAGTCGATTTTCTTCTATATACACATTAAGCAATCGATATCGAAATGCTTCAAATAATTAGTTTAACATATTTAGGTTAATAAACCTTCTTTAACGAACGGAAGTTGGCTTAAAGCCATGGCGGCATAACGGCAGTGCATTTAGGAGAATTCCGTAAACTTATATTTAGGTATAAAGTCAATTTTTTTGTTTATACACATTTAGCTATCGATATCAAAATGCTTCAAATCATAAGTTTAACATATTAAGTTAATAAACATTTTTTAGCATACTGAAGTCTACATAAAGCCTTAACGGTATAACGGCAGTGCATTTAGAAGAATTCCGTAATGTTATAATATTATATTTAGGTATAAAGTCGACTTTCTTGTATATACACATTTCGCAATCGATATCGAAATGCTTCAGATAACTGGTTTAACGCATCTAAGTTAATGAACCTCCTTTAGCGAACTGAAGTTGACAAAACGTCATAACGGCACTGCATTTGGAAGAATTCCGTAGTCTTATATTTATATATAAAGTCGATTTTCTTGTATATACACATTTAGCAATCGATATCGAAATGCTTCAAATAATAAGTTTAACATATTTAAGTTAATAAACCTTCTTTAACGAACGAAAGTTGGCTTAAAGCCATGGCGGCATAACGGCAGTGCATTTAGAAGAATTCCGTAAACTTATATTTAGGTATAAAGTCGATTTTCTTGTATATACACATTTAGCAATCGATATCGAAATGCTTCTAATAACTGGTTAAGAATATTTAGATTAATTAACCTTCTTTATCTTACTGAAGTTTACATAAAGCCATAACGGCAGTATATTTGGGTGAATTCTGTAATCTTATATTTAGGTATAAAATCGATTCTCTTGTATATACACATTTAGCAATCGATAAAGAAATGCTTCAAATCATTAGTTTAACATATTTAAGTTAATTAACCTTCTTTATCTTTACATAAAGCCATAACGGTATAACGCCAGTGCATATGGAAGAATTTCGTAAACATATATTTAGGTATAATGTCGATTTTGTTGTATATACACATATAGCAATCGATATCGAGACGGTTCAACTCATTAGTTTAACATATTTAAGTTAATAAACCTTCTTTAACGATCTGAAGTCTGTTAAAGCCATGGCGGTATAACGGCACTGCATTTGGAAGAATTCCGTTGTCTTATATGTAGGCATAAAGTCGATATAGTTATATATACACATTTAGCAATCGATATCGAGATGCTTCAAATCATTAGTTTAACATATTTAAGTTTACTAACCTTCTTTATCTGACTGAAGTTTACGTAAAGCCAGAACGGAATAATGGCAGTGCATTTGGAAGAATTCCGTAATCTTATATTTAGGTATAAAGTCGATTTTGTTGTATATACACATTTAGCAATCGATATCGAGATGGTCAGCTCATTACTTTAAATTATCTAACCAATGCTTTATGTTCGACCCACCTCGTTCAAATAGTTTACCCGCTAGAGCGTTATCAAAAGTGAAACAAAAATGTGACTATTGCCAAGCGCCTGGTACGAGTAGCAGAAAGATAGAAGGTTTTCCTAAGAGGTCTTTAAATTATCTAACCATTGCTTTATGTTTGACCCAAATCGTTCCAATAGCTTAGCCTCAGAGCGTTATTAAAGTTGAAACAAAAATGTAACTATTGCCAAGCGCCTGGTTAGAGCAGAAGAAAGATTGAAGACTTTCCTGAAAGCCCTTTAAATTATCTAACCGATGTTTTATGTTTAACTCACCTCGTTCAAATAGTTTACCCGCTAGAGCGTTATCAAAAGTGAAACAAAAATGTGACTATTGCCAAGCCCCTGGTAGGAGTAGAAGAAAGTTTAAAGACTTTCCTGAAAACTCTTTAAATTATCTAACCAATGCTTTATGTTTGACTCACCTTGTTCAAATAGTTGACCCGCTAGAGCGGTATCAAAAGTGAAACAAAAATGTGACTATTGCCACGCCCCTGGTAGATATAGAAAAAAGATTGAAGACTTTCCTGAGAGCTTATTAAATTATCTAACCAATGCTTTATGTTTGACCCACCTCGTTTGAATAGTTAAGCCACTAGAACGTTAGCAAAGTTGAAACAAAAAAGTGGCTATTGCCAAGCGCCTGGTAGGAGTAGAAGAAAGATTGAAGACTTTCCTCAGAGCTCTTTAAATTATCTAACCAATGCTTTATGTTTAACTCACCTCCATCAAATAGTTTACCCGCTAGAGCGTTATCAAAAGTGAAACAAAAATGTGACAATTGCCAAGCCCCTGATAGGAGTAGAAGAAAGATTGAAGACTTTCCTGAGAGCTCTTTAAATTATCTAACCAATGCTTTATGTGCGACTCACCTGGTTCTAATAGTTTCTTCTCAAAGCGTTAGCAAAGTTGAAACAAAAATGTGACTATTACCAAGCCCCTGGTAGGAGTAGAAGAAAGAGTGAAGACTTTCCTGAGAGCACTTTAAATTATCTAACCAATGTTTTATGGTTAACTCACCTCCTTCAAATAGTTTTATCAAAAGTGAAACAAAAATGTGACTATTGCTCAGCCCACGGTTGGAGTAGAAGAAAGATTGGAGACTTTCCTGAGAGCTCTTTACATTATCTAATTAATGCTTTATGTGTGACTCACATCGTTCAAATAGTTTAGCCTCAGAGCGTCAGCAAAGTTGAAACAAAAATGTGACTATTGCCGAGCCCCTGGTAGGAGTGAAAGAAAGATTAAAGACTTTCCTGAAAACTCTTTAAATTATCTAACCAACGTTTTATGTTTGACACACCTTGGTCAAATAGTTTAGCCGCTAGAGCGTTAGCAAAGTTGAAACAAAAATGTGACTATTGCCAAGCCCCTGATAGGAGTAGAAGAAAGATTGAAGACTTTCCTTGAAGCTCTTTAAATTATCTAACCAATGCTTTATGTTTGACCCACCTCGTTTGCACAGTTTAGCCGCTAGAGCGTTATCAAAAGTGAAACAAAAATGCGACTATTGCCAAGCCCCTGGTAGGAGTAGAAGAAAGATTGAATACTTTCCTGAGAGCTCTTTAAATTATCTAACCAATACGTTATGTGTGACTCGACTTTTTACCTAAATATAAGATTACGGAATTCTTCTAAATGCACTGCCGTTATGCCGCCATGGCTTTATATCACATTCATTACGTTAAAGAAGGTTAACTAACTTAAATATGTTAAACTAATGATTTGAAGATTTTCGATATCGATTGCTAAATGTGTAAATACAAGAAAATCGACTTTATACCTAAATATAAGATTACGGAATTCTTCTACATGTACTGTCGTTATGCCGCCATGGCTTTATATCACCTTCAATACGCTAAAGAAGGTTAATTAACTTAAATATGTTAAACTAATGATTTGAAGCATTTCGATATCGATTGCTATATGTATATATACAACAAAATCGACTTTATACCTAAATATAAGATAACGCAATTCTTCTAAATGCACTGCCGTTATGCCGCCATGGCTTTATATCAACTTCAATACGTTAAAGAAGGTTAATTATTTTAAATATGTTAAACTAATGGTTTGAAGCATTTCGATATCGATAGCTAAATGTGTAAATAAAAGAAAATCGACTTTATACCTAAAAATAAAATTATAACTTTACGGAATTCTTCTAAACGCACTGGCGTTATACCGTTAAGGCTTTATGTAGACTTCAGTAAGCTAAAAAGCGTTTATTATCTTAATATGTTAAACTAATGATTTGAAGCATTTCGATATCGATAGCTAAATGTGTTTATACAAGAAAATCGACTTTATACCTAAATGTGAGATTACGGAATTCTTTTACATGCACTGCCGTTATGCCGCCATGGCTATATGCCAACTTCAGATCGTTAGAGAAGGTTTATTAACATAAATATGTTAAACTAATGATTTGAAGCATGTCGTTATCGATTGCTAAATGCGTATATACAAGAAAATCGACTTTTTACCTAAATATAAGATAACGTAATTCTTCTAAATGCACTGCCGTTATGCTGTTACGGCTTTATATAAATTTCAGTACGTTAAAGAAAGTTAATTTTCTCAAG
>CM050324.1:14058704-14130704 GCA_027475135.1 Bactrocera correcta
TTAAAGTAAACGTTGGTGATTTTATATATAAACCTACATTTGGGGGCTCGCCCGGAATTGAATTTAAGCCAACCAGAAAACATTTGTGTTGCACCAACAACGCGTTTTCTTACATAAAAAGTGATCCAGTGGCATCAACCGACAGATCACAGTACAAAAAACAATAGTGTTTGGTGGCGTCAATCTACGTATCGCAAATGTGCAAGAAAATTGTCTTTTTCGCGAACCTTCTATGAAAGTGATCCAGTGGCATCAACCGACAGATCATAGTACAAGAAAGTGTTTAGTGGCGCAACTGTACAAGAACAATTTTTTGCCTTCGCGAATCTTCTATGAGCAGCAGCATCAAGCATTATAAGTGCGAATGTGAACGCAGCAGTTGTAGCAGAGTGCCGCAGCGATTGTTAGTCAAAACACCAGCAGAGCAGTTTACGTCAGCCGCAACAGCAGCAACAGCATAGCCGTTGTACAATATTTTGAAATTTTGCTGAAAGAAGAGGAATAGACGCTGAAGAAGGAGACTTAGTATAAAAAACTATCTGAAGACGAAAAGAAGCTGAAGAAGGGAAACTATTCGAAGACGATAAGAAGCAGTTGAGGTAAAGTAACACAACGCAAAAGAAGAAGAAGAAGATAAGTTAAAGACGAAAGAGGCGGAAAATCTAATAAGAAGCAGTTGAGGTAAAGTAACACAACGCAAAAGAAGAAGAAGAAGATAAGTTAAAGACGAAAGAGGCGGAAAATCTAATAAGAAGCAGTTGAGGTAAAGTAACACAACGCAAACGAAGAAGAAGAAGATAAGTTAAAGACGACAGAGGCGGAAAATCTAATAAGAGAAAGTTAAGGTAAAGTAATTGGACAATGGTAAACGTAAATTTGTAAGAACCCGAAATACGATATAAGCAAAGAGTGTAACACGTTAATGTAAAAAATTTCATTGTAGAAATTAAGCTAGACAAAGTGAATGTTAAAGAATATCAAAATCTAATTGGAAAATCTTTTGTATAATTAATTCATGTACATAACTGAATGAAACGAAATGAAATTTTGTAAAATGTAATATACATTTGTAATATCCGATTGATGTAAATTTCCAAAATATTTGTATTTTAAATTGAAAATTGAAAACTTGTGAATTAATTCATTCTCATTAATAATATTTGAATTTGTGTGTAATTTACGAAAACTAAACTTCACTGTATTCATACGAGTACATTCTGTTCGAATTGTCAGTTGAACTACTAAATAACTTTGATGTAATTCTAGAGAAAATACTTACGCTGCCTTAAACTAATATATATTTTTAAAATTACTTTATACGTATTTTATATAGTTGATTAACATATATTCTAATATTGTAAACATGGATGCAGACGCTATTTTAAAAATGACAGTGACGACTTTAAAACACAAACTAAGGGAATTGGGACTAGGAGTAAGTGGACGGAAACATGAACTGAGGGAAAGACTTCTCCAACATTTAGGCCTGATTGACGACGGTGACGATGACGAAAATGAAGAGAGTGATTTTCAGTCCAATCAGTCTGAATGTGATTTTATACAAAAACGAACTGAACCATCTGCACCTAAAGGTTGTGCACATTTCACGCTTAAAGATATTGAAGAAAGCCTTTCTACTTTTGATGGAACAGATACGTCTGATATACAGAAATGGATCGAACAAATAGAAGAAAATGCAGAAATAGTAAATTGGAATGATGTACAAAAATTCGTTTATACGAAACAGTTATTGAGGGGTGCTGCAAAAGTTTATGTGGGTAGTCAAACCGGGTTGCGTGATTGGAATTCTTTAAAATTAGCACTAACTAATGAATTCGGAAATACGTTATCAGCAGCCGATGTGCATAAGATGTTAGGGAAAAGACAGAAGAAGCCATGTGAATCGTATCGTGAATACCTATATGCTTTGATGGAGATAGGCAAATCAATCCACTTGGATGAAGAAAGTTTGTTAGAGTATTTTATAGATGGCATTCCGGGATCTAAGTATAGTAAAGCTATTCTCTACCAAGCCAAAACTGTGACAGAACTAAAAGAACAGTTAGTAGTTTACGAAAAAATCAAGCAGGAACCAAAAGTTGAAAATCTGAAGAAAGCGGATATAAATGATAAAATAAAACAGGAGAATTCGTTACCATTAACAATCGATAAGAGATGTTATAAATGTGGTGAACCTTCGCACATAGCTAGAGATTGTCCGTCGAAGCAATTCAAATGCTTTAAGTGCCAGAAGATGGGACACAGATCTTTTGAGTGTAAAGTAATAAAAGGTGGGAACACTGAGCGGGAACACAGTCGTGTAAATTCAATTGACGAACTTGCAAAATTTAATTTAAAATTTAAAAATATACGGATTTGTAATGTAAACGTGAGCGCGCTTATCGATACTGGTTGTAACTTGTGTTTAATGAGGTACGACACATTTAATAAGTTGGACAGATATATAAAGCTGACAACGGAACAAAAGCAGTTATTTGGCATTGGTGCAGCGAAAATATCAACAATAGGAAGCTTTGATATAGAAGTAGAAATTGATAAGAGTATCGTTGACCTGACGTTTCATGTAGTAGCAACAACCGACATTAGTTATGAAGTGATTTTGGGTAATTTAATATTGAAACATTTCGATATGTTGGTTCGTGAAAATGGGGTTGAATTTAAAGAAAAGTTGTCCGTGCCGATTAATAATACAATGAGAGTCAAAGATAATTTAACAAACGATGATGATTTGATGACTAATATTTTTTCAAATTTATGTTTTAACGTTGATGTGAATGAACAAGACTACGATTTAACTCATTTAAATAAAAAATCAGTAGAGGCAGTGAAGCAAATGATAAAACAGTATATACCAAAGAAAGACGATAGTTCTCCGGTGAATATGAAAATTATTCTTACCGACGAGGTTCCAGTTTACCAACCACCACGAAGGGTATGTTATGAGGAGCAACAAATCATAGATAAGCAAGTCGCACAGTGGTTAGATGAAGGTACAATACGTCCTAGTTGCTCAAACTACGCTTCGCCTGTTGTACTAGTATCAAAGAAAAATGGCACAAAACGACTTTGTTGTGATTATCGTAAACTAAATTTGAAAATCGTACGGGATAATTTCCCGATGACCTTAATTGACGACGCCCTAGAAAGGCTTAGAGAAGCAAACATATTCACGACGTTAGATTTAGCAAATGGTTTCCTACATGTACCGGTAGATGAGAGTTCTCGCAAATACACATCATTCGTAACTCATAGTGGCCAATATGAATTTCAGTATGTACCCTTTGGTATATGTAATTCACCCGCTGTTTTCTGTCGCTACATTCATGCCATATTAAAAGATTATATTCGAGATGGAACAGTTGTTACATATATGGATGATTTAGTAATCCCAGCGAAATCTGAAGAAGAAGCTCTAGAGAAGTTAGGAAAAGTATTGAAGTTAGCTTCTGATAAGGGACTGAGGATAAAATGGGAAAAATGTCAATTCCTTAAGAAGAAGATAGAATTTTTAGGCTATACTATTGAAAATGGCACCATTAGACCGAGTGAAGTTAAAACAAAAGCCGTTGAAAAGTTTCCGTTACCACAGACCAAAAAGGCGCTACAGAGATTCTTAGGCTTAATGTCTTATTTTCGTCGTTTTATTAAAAATTTCGCATTAATCGCAAAACCTTTATCAGACTTAATGAAGAAAGACGCAGAGTTTAAAATGGGTGACGAACACTTAATTTCGTTCAAACAACTGAAGACAGCTCTTATTCAGGCACCAGTTCTTGGACTATTCAATCCTAAAGCAACGACAGAGATTCATACAGACGCATCAATGTACGGTTACGGAGCAATTCTTCTCCAAAAGAACTCCGAAGATCAACAGTTTCACCCAGTTCAATTCATGAGCCGCAAAACAACACCTGCAGAACAGAAATATCATTCGTATGAGCTGGAAGTACTAGCTATAGTCGAAGCCCTTAAGAAGTGGCGCGTGTATGTGTTGGGGTCAAAGTTCAAAATTATTACTGACTGTAACGCTTTTACGATGACTTTGCAAAAAAGAGACGTACCTTTACGTGTAGCCCGATGGGCTATGTATCTTCAGGAATATGATTACCTGATTGAACACAGACGAGGGACACAGATGAGGCATGTAGACGCTCTTAGCAGAATTTCTTGTTTAATGATCGAGGATTCATTAAGGCATCGACTTAAAGAAGCACAAATGAGAGATATGTGGACAAAAGCGGTTCGAAAGATTTTGGAAGAAAAGAGCTACGAAGATTTTTACATCTATAATGATATTCTGCATAAAGACCCAGATTTACAACTGATTGTGGTGCCATCACAGATGGAGAAAGAGATAATTGAGATTGCACATCGTCAAGGACATTTTTCAGTGAAGAAAACAAAGGACTGCTTAGAAAAGGATTTTTACATTCCTCAACTAGAAAAGAAAGTTACGGAAATTGTGAATAGTTGCATTGCCTGCATTGTCGTAAATTCGAAATGTGGTAAAAAAGATGGCTTTTTAGCACCCATTGATAAGGAGGATAAGCCTTTGTTGACGTTCCATATAGATCACGTTGGTCCTCTCACGGCGACACGAAAGCAGTATAATTATATACTTGTAGTTGTGGATGCATTTTCGAAATTTGTGTGGCTTTATCCCACAAAAGATACGGGCTCTGAAGCAGTGATCGATCGATTAACGAAGCAAGAAACCACGTTTGGCAATCCAAGAAGAATCATTACAGACAGAGGTTCAGCATTTACATCGCACGCCTTTGAGGATTATTGCACAAATAATCATATTCAGCATTTACTTATTACTACTGGAGTACCAAGGGGAAATGGCCAAGTAGAGCGCATACATAAGATAGTAATTCCCATGCTATCAAAGCTTTCGAAAGATAATCCAGATCAATGGTATAAATTTATTGGCAAAGTCCAACAATACATAAATAACTCTCCTCCGAGAAGCACAAAGATAGCACCATTCAAATTGTTAACCGGATGTGACATGAGACTTTCGGACTTACCACGATTAGACGAAATTATGGAAACGGAAGCTATTGAATCGTTCGAGATAGATCGAAACGAGGCACGACAAATAGCCAAACAAAACATTTCGGCAATTCAAGAAGAAAATCGTAGAAATTATAACCGAAAACGCAAAGAAAATCGAAATTATAAAGTAAATGATCTAGTAGCTATAAAACGTACTCAATTTGGACCAAATCTAAAATTGAAAAGAAAATACTTTGGACCGTACAAAATCATCGAAAAGTTATCACATGGACGTTATAAAGTACAAAAGCTTGAAGAAGTTGAAGGACCTAATTTGACCTCGACCGTGTCCGAGTACATCAAACCATGGAGTTCAGAATTCGGGTCGAATCCTGAGTCAGGAGGGCCGAATGTGGGACTGACAGACGGACGCAAGAAAACTAGAAGTGGACACAACTTTTAAACTCGTATTACCAACAAATGCAACACTTCAAACCTGACGAACGTAAAAACAAAAAAGAGAAAGACAAGAACAACGAAGGGACGCTATCGCGTAACTGGACGAGAACGACAGTCTTTTGATGGTCATCAAACCAGTAAGACGTATTCTCATTTCAGTGTAAACTAAACTACTTCAAATAAACTATAATTTCAATAAACTTTCATAACTGTATTTAAAACAAACCTTTGTAACTTTAAATCAAACAGTTAATTTCAAATAAACTTAATTACATTTAAAGTAAACGTTGGTGATTTTATATATAAACCTACATATATTCAGGTATAAAGTTGATTTTCTTGTATATACGCATTTAGCAATCGATATCGAAATGATTCAAATCAATAGTTTAACATATTTAAGTTAATAACCCTTCTTTAACATATTGAAGTTGATATAAAGCCATGGCGGCATAACGACAGTACATTTGGAAGAATTCCGTAATCTTATGTTTAGGTATAAATTCGATTTTCTTTTATATACACATTTAGCAAGCGATATCGAAATGCTTCAAATCATTAGTTTAACATATTTAAGTTAATTAACCTTCTTTAACGTATTGAAGTTGATATAAAGCCATGGCGGCATAACAACACTACATTTGGAAGAATTCCGTAATCTTATATTTAGGTATAAAGTCGATTTTCTTGTATATATGCATTAAGCAATCGATATCGAAATGCTTCAAATAACTGGTTTAACGTATTTAAGTTAATAAACCTTCTTTAGCGAACTGAAAATAAATCCACAACTGCGAAACGGCAGTGCATTTAGAAGAATTCCGTTATCGTATATTAATGTATAAAGTCGATTTTCTTGTATATATACATTTCGCAATCGATATCGAAATGCTTCATATAACTGGTTTAACATATTTAAGTTAATAAACCTCCTTTAGTGAACTGAAGTTGACATAAAGCCACAACGGCACTGCATTTGGAAGAATTCCGTAGTCTTATATTTAGGCATAAAGTCGATTTTCTTGTATATACACATTTTGCAATCGATATCAAAATGCTTCAAATAACTGGTTTAGCAAATCTAAGTTAATTAACCTTTTTTATCTTACTGAAGTTTACATAAAGCCATAACGACATAACGGCAGTATGTTTGGGTGAATTCCGTAATCTTTTATTTAGGTATAAAATCGCTTTTCTTGTACATACGCTAGGGTGATTCAAAAAAAAAAAATTTTTTTTTGTTCAATTGGTACTCGCAAAAATAGGTTCCTAGACACCTCTAAGAAAGCCTCTCCAAATATGAATTTTTAATTGTAACGGGAAGGTCCTCCGCCTAACGGTTTTCTATTTTTTCTTATTATCAGATAGAAACATTTATATCTCGCTTCCAACTACTTGAAAAAATATCTTGTTAATTAGGTTTTGTAGGAAATTGAATGCTCTAAAATATGGTCTCTTATGATTTTTTCGTAAACCCAACCGTTTAAAAGATATTAATGGTTGAAATTTGACTATTTTTGGAAAAATTCTTTATTTTTTTATTAATTTTATAACTCAATGAAAAAAAATTATTATGAATGATTAAACGCATAGTTTTGTAGGAAATTTACTGCTCTATAAAAATGGTCTACTATGATTTTTCGATTAAGTTAAGCGTTTACGAGATATTCATCGTCAAACATCAATGCTGCAGTTTGATAGCGCAGTTTTCATTGCTATGAAAATTTCAAAGAGGCAACATATCCCATTTGCACATATGCTTACGGCATTTTCAATTCGGTAATATCAAATTAAGAAGAGCGAGTATTAAGACAGCTTTGTTGTATTATAAAAATATAGTACATTTTCAAAATAACAATTTTCAAAAAAATAATATTTAGTTTAATATTGTTAATTTACAGAAAAATTATGCAAATTGGGTTGGGAATATATCATTTCTCAATTTAAATTTATTATTTTAAATGGTATATAAAATTTATGCTAGAATTATTATCTAGTAGTCCAAATATATGAATTCTTATTTTCCCAGAAATACATTTGTAAAAAAGGGATCTTCATCCTTTTCTTATTATCTTATTTTTCCCAGAAATACATTTGTAAAAAAGGGATCTTTATCCTTTGTATAATCTTATTTTTTCCAGAAATACATTTGTAACAAAGGTTGGATCTGATTCAGAGTATGAAATAAAGAATACTTTAACCAATTGAAAGTTGTTAATGATTCAGCAGAACGAGCAGTTGCATTAGTTAGTGAATATAATCAATGCTTGACAAAAAATGAAGAGCAATTCCAATACTTATTGCAAGTGATCAAAGAACATCGAAGAAAATACCCAAACTGCAAAAAAGCAAATTATTTACAGTAATTATATATTAAAAAAATGCACTATTTTTTTGTTTTAATGTAACCAAACGTGCCCAACTATATTTTTATAATACAACAAAGCTGTCTTAATACTCGCTCTTCTTAATTTCATATTACCGAATTGAAAATGCCGTAAGCATATGTGCAAATGGGATATGTTGCCTCTTTGAAATTTTCATAGCAATGAAAACTGCGCTATCAAACTGCAGCATTGATGTTTGACGATGAATATCTCGTAAACGCTTAACTTAATCGAAAAATCATAGTAGATCATTTTTATAGAGCAGTAAATTTCCTACAAAACTATGCGTTTAATCATTCATAATAATTTTTTTTCATTGAGTTATAAAATTAATAAAAAATAAAGAATTTTTCCAAAAATAGTCAAATTTCAACCATTAATATCTTTTAAACGGTTGGGTTTACGAAAAAATCATAAGAGACCATATTTTAGAGCATTCAATTTCCTACAAAACCTAATTAACAAGATATTTTTTCAAGTAGTTGGAAGCGAGATATAAATGTTTCTATCTGATAATAAGAAAAAATAGAAAACCGTTAGGCGGAGGACCTTCCCGTTACAATTAAAAATTCATATTTGGAGAGGCTTTCTTAGAGGTGTCTAGGAACCTATTTTTGCGAGTACCAATTGAAAAAAAAAAATTTTTTTTTTTTTGAATCACCCTAACATACACATTTAGCAATCAATATCGAAATGCTTCAAATCATTAATTTAGCATATTTAAGTAAATTAACCTTCTTTAACGTATTGAAGGTGATATAAAGCCATGGCGGCATAACGACAGTACATGTGGAAGAATTAAGTAATCTTATATTTAGGTATAAAGTCGATTTTCTTGTATATATATATTTCGCAATCGATATCGATAAGCTTCAAATCATTAGTTTAACATATTTAAGTTATTTAGCCTTCTTTAACGTATTGAAGGTGATATAAAGCCATGGCGGCATAACGACAGTACATGTGGAAGAATTAAGTAATCTTATATTTAGGTATAAAGTCGATTTTCTTGTATATATATATTTCGCAATCGATATTGAAATGCTTCAGATAACTGGTTTAACATATTTAAGTTAATAAACCTTCTTTAACGAACGGAAGTTGGTTTAAAGCTATGGCGGCATAACGACAGTGCATTTAGAAGAATTCCGTAATTTTATATTTAGGTATAAAATCGATTTTGTTGTATATACGCATTTAGCAGTCGACATCGAAATGCTTCAAATCATTAGTTTAACATATTTAAGTTAATTAACCTTCTTTAACGTATTGAAGTTGATATAAAGCCAAGGTTGCATAACGACAGTGCAGGTAGACGAATTTCGTAATCTTATATTTAGATATATACGATTTTCTTATATTTGCAAATTTAGCAGTCGATATCGAAAATCTTCAAATCATTAGTTTAACATATTTAAGTTAATTAACCTTCTTAAACATAATGAAGGTGATATAAAGCCATGGCGGCATAACGACAGTGCATTTAGAAGAATTCCGTAATCTTATATTTAGGTATAAAATCGATTTTGTTGTATATACGCATTTAGCAGTCGACATCGAAATGCTTCAAATCATTAGTTTAACATATTTAAGTTAATTAACCTTCTTTAACGTATTGAAGTTGATATAAAGCCAAGGCGGCATGACGACAGTACATTTAAAAGAATTCCGTAGTCTTATATTTATGTATAAAGTCGATTTTCTTGTATATACAAATTTACAATCGATATCGAAATGCTGCAAATCATTAGTTTAACATATTTAAATTAATAGACCTTCTTTAACGATCTGAAGTGGGCATATAGCCATGGCGGCATAACGGCAGTGCATATAGAAGAATTCCATAATCTTATATTTAGGTATAAAGTCGATTTTCTTGTAAATACATATACAAATAATATATAGCAGTCGATAGCGAAATGCTTCAAACCATTAGTTTAACATATTTAAAATAATTAACCTTCTTTAACGTATTGAAGTTGATATAAAGCCATGACGGCATAACGACAGTACATGTAGAAGAATTCCGTTATCGTATATTTATGTATATAGTCGATTTTTTTGTATTTACACATTTAGCAATCGATATCGAAACTCTTCAAATCATTAGTTTAACATATTTAAGTTAGTTAACCTTCTTTAACGTATTGAAGTTGATATAAAGCCAAGGTTGCATAACGACAGTGCAGGTAGACGAATTTCGTAATCTTATATTTAGATATATAGTCGATTTTCTTATATTTGCAAATTTAGCAGTCGATATCGAAAATCTTCAAATCATTAGTTTAACATATTTAAGTTAATTAACCTTCTTAAACATAATGAAGGTGATATAAAGCCATGGCGGCATAACGACAGTGCATTTAGAAGAATTCCGTAATCTTATATTTAGGTATAAAATCGATTTTGTTGTATATACGCATTTAGCAGTCGACATCGAAATGCTTCAAATCATTAGTTTAACATATTTAAGTTAGTTAACCTTCTTTAACGTAATGAAGGTGATATAATGCCATGGCGGCATAACCACAGTGCATTTAAAAGAATTCCGTAATCTTATATTTAGGTATAAAGTCGATTTTCTTGTATATACACATTTAGCAATCGATATCGAAATGCTTCAAATAATTAGTTTAACATATTTAAGTTAATAAACCTTCTTTAACGAACGGAAGTTGGCTTAAAGCCATGGCGGCATAGTGGCAGTGCATTTAGAAGAATTCCGTAATCTTATATTTAGGTATAAAGTCGATTTTTTTGTTTATGCACATTTAGCTATCGATATCGAAATGCTTCAAATCATAAGTTTAACATATTAAGTTAATAAACATTTTTTAGCATACTGAAGCTTACTTAAAGCCATGACTTAAAGCCATGACGGTATAACGGCAATGCATTTAGAAGAATTCCGTAATGTTATAGATTTATATTTAGGTATAAAGTCGATTTTCTTGTATATATACATTTCGCAATCGATATCGAAATGCTTCAGATAACTGGCTTAAAATATTTAATTTAATAAACCTCCTTTAGCGAACTGAAGTTGACAAAAAGCCATAACGGCACTGCATTTGGAAAAATTCCGTAGTCTTATATGTAGGCATAAAGTCCATTTTCTTGTATATACACATTTAGCAATCGATATCGAAATGCTTCAAATCATTAGTTTAACATATTTAAGTTAATTAACCTTCTTTAACGAACGGAAGTTGGCATAAAGCCATGGCGGCATAACGGCAGTGCATTTATAAGAATTCCGAAATCTTATATTTAGGTATAAAGTCGATTTTCTTGTATATACACATTAAGCAATCGATAACGAAATGCTTCAAATCATTAGTTTAACATATTTAAGTTAATTAACCTTCTTTATCTGACTGAAGTTTACATAAAGCCATAACGGTATAACGCCAGTGCATTTGGAAGAATTCCGTTAACTTATATTTAGGTATAATGTCGATTTTGATGTATATACACATTTAGCAATCGATATCGAGATGCTTCAAATCATTAGTTTAACATATTTAAGTTAATTAACCTTATTTTCTTACTGAAGTTTACGTAAGCCATAACGGTATAACGGCAGTGCATTTGGAAGAATTCCGTAATCTTAAATGTAGGTATAAAGTCGATTTTGTTGTATATACACATTTAGCAATCGATATCGAGATGGTTCAACTCATTAGTTTAACATATTTAAGTTAATTAAGCCTCTCTGTCTTACTGAAATCTACATAAAGCCTTAACGGCATAACAGCAGTGCATTTATAAGAATTCCGTTGTCTTATTCTTCTTCTTCTCTTCTTCTTTACTGGCGTAGACACCGCTTACGCGATTATAGCCGAGTCAACAACAGCGCGCCAGTCGTTTCTTCTCTTCGCTACTTGGCGCCAATTGGATATTCCAAGCGAGGCCAGGTCCTTCTCCACTTGGTCCTTCCAACGGAGTGGAGGTCTTCCTCTTCCTCTGCTTCCCGCGGCGGGTACTGCGTCGAATACTTTCAGAGCTGGAGTGTTTTCATCCATCCGGACAACATGACCTAGCCAGCGTAGCCGCTGTCTTTTAATGCGCTGAACTATGTCAATGTCGTCGTATATCTCGTACAGCTCATCGTTCCATCGAATGCGATATTCGCCGTGGCCAACGCGCAAAGGACCACAAATCTTTCGCAGAACCTTTCTCTCGAAAACTCGCAACGTCGACTCATCCGTTGTTGACATCGTCCAAGACTCTGCACCCTATAGCAGGACGGGAATTATGAGTGACTTATAGAGTTTGGTTTTTGTTTGTCGAGAGTGGACTTTGCTTCTCAATTGCCTACTTAGTCCGAAGTAGCACCTGTTGGCAAGAGTTATCCTGCGTTGGATTTCTAGGCTGACATTGTTGGTGGTGTTTACGCTGGTTCCAAGATAGACGAAATTATCTACAACTTCAAAGTTATGACTGTCAACAGTGACGTGAGTGCGACGACTGTTTGTTTGATGACAGGAGATATTTCGTCTTGCCCTCGTTCACTGCCAGACCCATTTCTTTTGCTTCCTTGTCCAGTCTGGAGAAAGCAGAACTAACGGCGCGGGTGTTGAGGCCGATGATATCAATATCATCGGCATACGCCAGCAGTTGTACACTCTTATAGAAGATGGTACCTTCTCTGTTGAGTTCTGCAGCTCGGACTATTTTCTCCAGAAGCAGGTTGAAAAAGTCGCACGATAAGGAATCGCCTTGTCTGAAACCTCGTTTGGTATCGAACGGCTCGGAGAGGTCCTTCCCGATTCTGACGGAGCTTTTCGTGTTGCTCAACGTCAGCTTGCACAGCCGTATTAGTTTTGCGGGGATACCAAATTCAGACATCGCGGCATAAAGGCAGCTCCTTTTCGTGCTGTCGAAAGCAGCTTTGAAATCGACGAAGAGGTGGTGTGTGTCGATTCTCCTTTCACGGGTCTTTTCCAAGATTTGGCGCATCGTGAATATCTGGTCGGTTGTTGATTTACCAGGTCTAAAGCCACACTGATAAGGTCCAATCAGTTGGTTGACGGTGGGCTTTAATCTTTCACACAATACGCTCGACAGAACCTTATATGCTATGTTGAGGAGGCTAATCCCACGGTAGTTGGCGCAGATTGTGGGGTCTCCTTTTTTGTGGATTGGGCATAGCACACTTAAATTCCAATCGTTTGGCATACTTTCGTCTGACCATATTTTGCAAAGAAGCTGATGCATGCACCTTATCAGCTCTTCGCCGCCGTGTTTGAATAGCTCGGCCGGCAATCCATCGGCCCCTGCCGCTTTGTTGTTTTTCAGGCGGGCAATTGCTATTCGAACTTCTTCATGGTCGGGCAATGGAACGTCTGCTCCATCGTCATCGATTGGGGTATCGGGTTCGCTTTCTCCTGGTGTTGTGCGTTCACTGCCATTCAGCAGGCTGGAGAAGTGTTCCCTCCATAATTTAAGTATGCTCTGGGCATCGGTGGCTAGATCACCTTGGGGGGTTCTACAAGAGTATGCTCCGGTCTTGAAACCTTCTGTAAGCCGCCGCATCTTTTCGTAGAATTTTCGAGCATTACCCCTGTCGGCCAGCTTATCAAGCTCTTCGTACTCACGCATTTCGGCCTCTTTCTTTTTCAGTCTACAAATGCGTCTCGCTTCCCTCTTCAACTCTCGGTATCTATCCCATCTATTTCTCTCCGCGGCGACAGGGCACTCCTCATCGTACCAGCTGTTTTTTTGCACTTTCCGAAAACCAATGGTTTCGGTTGCAGCTGTACGTAAGGAGTTTGAAATGCCGTCCCACAGTTCCCTTATACCGAGTTGTTGCCGAGTGCTCTCAGAGAGCAGGAGTGCAAGCCGAGTAGAAAAACGCTCAGCTGTTTGTTGTGATTGCAGCTTCTCGACGTCGAACCATCCTTGTGTTTGTTGGCGTGCGTTTGTTGCTGCACAGAGGCGGGTGCGAATTTTGGCTGCAACAATATAGTGGTCCGAGTCGATGTTAGGACCTCGGAGCGCACGCACATCTAAAACACTGGAGACGTGTCTTCCGTCTATCACAACATGATCGATCTGGTTGGTGGTTTTTCGATCAGGAGACTGCCAGGTAGCTTGCTGAATCTTCTTATGCTGGAATCTAGTACTACAGATAACCATATTTCGGGCCCCGGCGAAGTCGATCAGCCTCAGCCCATTTGGGGATGTTTCCTCGCGGAGGCTGAATTTACCGACCGTAGTGCCAAAGATACCTTCTTTGCCCACCCTGGCATTGAAGTCGCCAAGCACGATTTTGACATCGTGGCGGGGGCATCTCTCATAAGTGCGCTCCAAGCACTCATAAAAGGCATCTTTGGTCACATCGTCCTTCTCTTCCGTCGGGGCGTGGGCGCAAATCAGCGATATGCTGAGGAACCTCGCTTTGATGCGGATTGTGGCTAGACGTTCATTCTCCGGGGTGAATGATAGCACTCGGCGACGGAGTCTCTCTCCCACCACGAACCCAACACCAAACTTGCGCTCCTTTATATGGCCACTGTAGTAAATGTCACAAGGACCTACTCGTCTCTGTCCTTGTCCCGTCCATCGCATTTCTTGGACGGCGGTGATGTCAGCCTTTATCTTTTCGAGGACATCTACCAGCTGGGCAGCGGCACCTTCCCAATTAAGGGACCGGACATTCCAGGTGCATGCCCTCAAATCATAGTCCTTATTTCGTTTGCCATGGTCGTCATCAAAAGGGGGGGCTCTCATCCGAGGCTGTTTATGATTTTTCATTGGGGTGTTTTTTTACGTGGCGGGTCCCAAACCCAGCGCACAACCCTATGCAGGGGTGTTTCGCCTTCTCACTTTAGCTCGCCTTCAAACGGATGTTCTTAGGCTACCCAGAGGATACTTGGTCAAAGACCGGAAGTCGTGAGCTGCTTGACTCATATGTAAAAGAATCGTTTCTGGCCATTAGAAATCGATATCGAGATGGTTCAACTCATTAGTTTAACATATTTAAGTTAATAAACATTTTTTAGCTTACTGAAGTTGGCTTAAAGCCATGGCGGCATAACGGCAGTGCATTTAGAAGAATTCCGTAATCTTATATTTAGGTATAAAGTCGATTTTCTTGTATTTACACATTTAGCAATCGATATCGAAATGCATCAAATAACTGGTTTAGCATATTAAAGTTAATTAACCTTCTTTATCTTACTGAAGTTTACATAAAGCCATAACGGCATAACGGCAGTATATTTATATGAATTCCGTTATCTTATATTTAGGTATACAGTCGATTTTGTTGTACATACACATTTAGCAATCGATATCGAAATGCTTCAAATCATTAGTTTAACATATTTAAGTTATTTAACCTTCTTTAACGTAATGAAGGTGATATAAAGCCATGGCGGCATAACGACGGTGCATTTAGAAGAAATCCGTAATCTTATATTTAGGAATAAAGTCGATTTTGTTCTATATACGCATCTAGCAATCGATATCGAAATGCTTCAAATCATTAGTTTAACATATTTAAGTTAATTAACCTTCTTTAACGTATTGAAGTTGATATAAAGCCATGGCGGCATAACGACAGTACATTTGGAAGAATTCCGAAATCTTATATTTAAGTATAAAGTCGATTTTGTTATATATACACATTAAGCAATCGATATCGAAATGCTCAAATAATTAGTTTAACATATTTAAGTTAATAAACCTTCTTTAACGACCGGAAGTTGGCTTAAAGCCATGGCGGCATAACGGCAGTGCATTTAGAAGAATTCCGTAATCTGATATTTAGGTATAAAGTCGATTTTCTTGTATATACAGATTTAGCATTTGATAACGAAATGCTTCAAATCATTAGTTTAACATATTTAAGTTAATTAACCTTTTTTATCTGACTGAAGTTTACATATAGCCATAACGGTATAACGCCGGTGCATTTGGAAGAATTCCGTAAACTTATATTTAAGTATAATGTCGATATTGATGTATATACTCATTTAGCAATCGATATCGAGATGCTTCAAATCATTAGTTTAACATATTTAAGTTAATTAACCTTATTTTCTTACTGAAGTTTACGAAAAGCCATAACAGTATAACGGCAGTGCATTTGGAAGAATTCCGTTATCTTATATTTAGGTATAAAGTGGATTTTGTTGTATATACACATGTAGCAATCGATATCGAGATGGTTCAACTCATTAGTTTAACGTATTTAAGTTAATCAAGCCTCTCTGTCTTACTGAAATCTATATATAGGCTTGTTGTCGATTTTGTTATATATACAAATTTAGCAATCGATATCGAGCTGCTCCAATTCATTAGTTTAACATATTTAAGTTAATTAGCCTTCTTTATCTGACTGAAGCTTACGTAAAGCCATAACGGTATAACGGCATTGCATTTGGAAGAATTTCCTAATCTTATATTTAGGTATAAAGTCGATTTTGTTGTATATACACATTTAGCAATCGATATCGAGATGGTTCAAATCATTAGTTTAACATATTTAAGTTAATTAACCTTATTTCCTTACTGAAGTTTACGTAAAGCCATAACGGTATAACGGCAGTGCATTTGAAGAATTCCGTTGTCTTATATTTAGGTATAATGTCGATTTTGTTGTATATACACATTTAGCAATCGTTATCGAGATGCTTCAAATCATTAATTTAACATATTAAGTTAATTAACCTTCTTTATCTGACTGAAGTTTACATAAAGCCATAACGGTATAACGGCAGTGCATTTATTAGAATTCCGTTGTCTTATATTTAGGTATAATGTCGATTTTGTTGTATATACACATTAAGCAATCGATATCGAGATGATTCATTTCATTAGTTTAACATATTTAAGTTAATTAACCTCATTTATCTGACTGAAGCTTACGTAAAGCCATAACGGTATAACGGCATTGCATTTGGAAGAATTTCGTAATCTTATATTTAGGTATAAAGTCGATTTGGTTGTATATACACATTTAGCAATCGATATCGAGATGGTTCAACTCAATAGTTTAACATATTTAAGTTAATTAAGCCTCTCTGTCTTACTGAAATCTACATAAAGCCTTAACGGCATAACGGCAGTGCATTTATAAGAATTCCGTTGTCTTATATTTAGGTATAATGTCGAATGTGTTGTATATACACATTTAGCAATCGATATCGAGATGCTTCAAATCATTAGTTTAACATATTTGAGTTCATTAAGCTTCTTTATCTGACTGAAGTTTACGTAAAGCCATAGCGGTATAACGTCAGTGCATTTGGAAGAATTCTGTAAACTTATATTTAGGTATAATGTCGATTTTGTTATATATACACATTTAGCAATCGATATCGAAATGCTTCAATTCATTAGTTTAACATATTTAAGTTAATTAACCTTCTTTATCTGACTGAAGTTTACGTAAAGCCATAACGGTATAACGGCATTGCATTTGGAAGAATTTCGTAATCTTATATTTAGGTATAAAGTCGATTTTGTTGTATATGCACATTTAGCAATCGATATCGAGATGCTTCAAATCATTAGTTTAACATATTTAAGTTTATTAACCTTCTTTATCTGACTGAAGTTTACGTAAAGCCCTAACGGTATAACGCCAGTGCATTTGGAAGAATTCTGTAAACTTATATTTAGGTATAATGTCGATTTTGTTATATATACACATTTAGCAATCGATATCGAGATGCTTCAATTCATTAGTTTAACATATTTAAGTTAATTAACATTCTTTATCTGACTGAAGTTTACGTAAAGCCGTAACGGTATAACGGCATTGCATTTGGAAGAACTTCGTAATCTTATATTTAGGTATAAAGTCGATTTTGTTGTATAGTATGATAGTACTCGGCGACGGAGTCTCTCTCCCACCACGAACCCAACCCAAACTTGCGCTCCTTTATATGGCCACTGTAGTAAATGTCACAAGGACCTACTCGTCTCTGTCCTTGTCCCGTCCATCGCATTTCTTGGACGGCGGTGATGTCAGCCTTTATCTTTTCGAGGACATCTACCAGCTGGTCAGCACCTTCCCAATTAAGGGACCGGACATTCCAGGTTTCATCATATCAAGATGCTTCAAATCATTAGTTTAACATATTTGAGTTCATTAAGCTTCTTTATCTGACTGAAGTTTACGTAAAGCCATAGCGGTATAACGTCAGTGCATTTGGAAGAATTCTGTAAACTTATATTTAGGTATAATGTCGATTTTGTGTATATACACATTAAGCAATCGATATCGAGATGATTCATTTCATTAGTTTAACATATTTAAGTTAATTAACCTCATTTATCTGACTGAAGCTTACGTAAAGCCATAACGGTATAACGGCATTGCATTTGGAAGAATTTCGTAATCTTATATTTTGGTATAAAGTCGATTTGGTTGTATATACACATTTAGCAATCGATATCGAGATGGTTCAACTCAATAGTTTAACATATTTAAGTTAATTAAGCCTCTCTGTCTTACTGAAATCTACATAAAGCCTTAACGGCATAACGGCAGTGCATTTATAAGAATTCCGTTGTCTTATATTTAGGTATAATGTCGAATGTGTTGTATATACACATTTAGCAATCGATATCGAGATGCTTCAAATCATTAGTTTAACATATTTGAGTTCATTAAGCTTCTTTATCTGACTGAAGTTTACGTAAAGCCATAGCGGTATAACGTCAGTGCATTTGGAAGAATTCTGTAAACTTATATTTAGGTATAATGTCGATTTTGTTATATATACACATTTAGCAATCGATATCGAAATGCTTCAATTCATTAGTTTAACATATTTAAGTTAATTAACCTTCTTTATCTGACTGAAGTTTACGTAAAGCCATAACGGTATAACGGCATTGCATTTGGAAGAATTTCGTAATCTTATATTTAGGTATAAAGTCGATTTTGTTGTATATGCACATTTAGCAATCGATATCGAGATGCTTCAAATCATTAGTTTAACATATTTAAGTTTATTAACCTTCTTTATCTGACTGAAGTTTACGTAAAGCCCTAAC
Source organism: Bactrocera correcta (assembly GCA_027475135.1). Taxonomy (NCBI): domain Eukaryota; kingdom Metazoa; phylum Arthropoda; class Insecta; order Diptera; family Tephritidae; genus Bactrocera; species Bactrocera correcta. Next base: position 14,077,589 of record CM050324.1, read on the forward strand.
GGTATAACGCCAGTGCATTTGGAAGAATTCTGTAAACTTATATTTAGGTATAATGTCGATTTTGTTATATATACACATTTAGCAATCGATATCGAGATGCTTCAATTCATTAGTTTAACATATTTAAGTTAATTAACATTCTTTATCTGACTGAAGTTTACGTAAAGCCGTAACGGTATAACGGCATTGCATTTGGAAGAACTTCGTAATCTTATATTTAGGTATAAAGTCGATTTTGTTGTATAGTATGATAGTACTCGGCGACGGAGTCTCTCTCCCACCACGAACCCAACACCAAACTTGCGCTCCTTTATATGGCCACTGTAGTAAATGTCACAAGGACCTACTCGTCTCTGTCCTTGTCCCGTCCATCGCATTTCTTGGACGGCGGTGATGTCAGCCTTTATCTTTTCGAGGACATCTACCAGCTGGGCAGCGGCACCTTCCCAATTAAGGGACCGGACATTCCAGGTGCATGCCCTCAAATCATAGTCCTTATTTCGTTTGCCATGGTCGTCATCAAAAGGGGGGGCTCTCATCCGAGGCTGTTTATGATTTTTCATTGGGGGTGTTTTTTTACGTGGCGGGTCCCAAACCCAGCGCACAACCCTATGCAGGGGTGTTTCGCCTTCTCACTTTAGCTCGCCTTCAAACGGATGTTCTTAGGCTACCCAGAGGATACTTGGTCAAAGACCGGAAGTCGTGAGCTGCTTGACTCATATGTAAAAGAATCGTTTCTGGCCACTCCCAAGTGAATGGCGGTCAGAAAACTTTCCTCACTTGCGTGAACTTCTACACATGACTCCATCCTCCGTTGTCTTATATTTAGGTATAATGTCGATTTGGTTGTATATACACATTTAGCAATCGATATCGAGATGCTTCAAATCATTAGTTTAACATATTTAAGTTAATTAAGCCTCTCTGTCTTACTGAAATCTTCATAAAGCCTTAACGGCATAACAGCAGTGCATTTATAAGAATTCCGTAATCTTATATTTAGGTATAAAGTCGATTTTCTTGTATATACACATTTAGCAATTGATAACAAAATGCTTCAAATCATTAGTTTAACATATTTAAGTTAATTAACCTCATTTATCTTACTGAAGTTTACATAAAGCCATAACGGTATAACGGCAGTGCATTTGAAAGAATTCCGTAAACTTATATTTAGGTAAAATGCCGGTTTTGTTGTATATACACATTAGAAATCGATATCGAGATGGTTCAACTCATTAGTTTAACATATTTAAGTTAATAAACATTTTTTAGCTTACTGAAGTTGGCTTAAAGCCATGGCGGCATAACGGCAGTGCATTTAGAAGAATTCCGTAATCTTATATTTAGGAATAAAGTCGATTTTGTTCTATATACGCATCTAGCAATCGATATCGAAATGCTTCAAATCATTAGTTTAACATATTTAAGTTAATTAACCTTCTTTAACGTATTGAAGTTGATATAAAGCCATGGCGGCATAACGGCAGTACATTTGGAAGAATTCCGAAATCTTATATTTAAGTATAAAGTCGATTTTGTTATATATACACATTAAGCAATCGATATCGAAATGCTTCAAATAATTAGTTTAACATATTTAAGTTAATAAACCTTCTTTAACGACAGGAAGTTGGCTTAAAGCCATGGCGGCATAACGGCAGTGCATTTAGAAGAATTCCGTAATCTGATATTTAGGTATAAAGTCGATTTTCTTGTATATACAGATTTAGCATTTGATAACGAAATGCTTCAAATCATTAGTTTAACATATTTAAGTTAATTAACCTTTTTTTATCTGACTGAAGTTTACATATAGCCATAACGGTATAACGCCGGTGCATTTGGAAGAATTCCGTAAACTTATATTTAAGTATAATGTCGATATTGATGTATATACTCATTTAGCAATCGATATCGAGATGCTTCAAATCATTAGTTTAACATATTTAAGTTAATTAACCTTATTTTCTTACTGAAGTTTACGTAAAGCCATAACAGTATAACGGCAGTGCATTTGGAAGAATTCCGTTATCTTATATTTAGGTATAAAGTCGATTTTGTTGTATATACACATTTAGCAATCGACATCGAGATGGCTCAACTCATTAGTTTAAATTATCTAACCAATGCTTTATGTTCGACTGACCTCGTTTCAATAAATTAGCCACTAGAGCTTTAGAAAAGTTGAAACAAAAATGTGACTATTGCCAAGCGCCTGGTAGGAGTAAAAGAAAAATTGAAGACTTTCCTGAGAGCTCTTTAAATTATCTAACCAATGCTTTATGTTTGACCCACCAATGCTTCAAGTTTACCCGCTAGAACGTTATCAAAAGTGAAACAAAAATGTGACTATTGCCAAGCGCCTGGTTCGAAATGCTTCAAATAACTGGTTTAACATATTTAAGTTAATAAACCTTCTTTAACGAATTGAAGTTAACGTAAAGCTATAACGGCATAACGGCAGTGCATTTAGAAGTATTCCGTTATCGTATATTTTATATAAAGTCGATTTTCTTGTATATTTACATTTAGCAATCGATAACGAGATGCTTCAACTCATTAGTTTAACATATTTAAGTTAATAAACCTTCTTTATCTTACTGAAGTTTACATAAAGCCATAACGGTATAACGGCAGTGCATTTGAAAGAATTCGCTAAACTTATATTTAGGTATAATGCCGGTTTTGTTGTATATACACATTTAGCAATCGATATCGAGATGCTTCAAATCATTCGTCTAAGATATTTAAGTTAATTAACCCTCTTTTTCTTACTGAAGTTTACGTAAAGCCATAACGGTATAACGGCTGTGCATTTGGAAGAATTCCGTAATCTTATGTTTAGGTATAAAGTCGATTTTGTTGTATATACACATTAGCATTCGATATCGAGATGGTTCAACTCATTAGTTTAACATATTTAAGTTAATAAACATTTTTTAGCTTGCTGAAGTTGGCTTAAAGCCAGGGCGGCATAACGGCAGTGCATTTAGAAGAATTCCGTAATCTTATATTTAGGTATAATGTCGATTTTCTTGGATTTACACATTTAGCAATCGATATCGAAATGCATCAAATAACTGGTTTAGCATATTAAGGTTAATTAACCTTCTTTATCTTACTGAAGTTTACATAAAGCCATAACGGCATAACGGCGGTATATTTATATGAATTCCGTTATCTTATATTTAGGTATACAGTCGATTTTGCTGTACATACACATTTAGCAATCGATATCGAAATGCTTCAAATCATTAGTTTAACATATTTAAAATAATTAAACTTCTTTAACGTATTGAAGGTGATATAAAGCCATGGCGGCATAACGACAGTACATGTGGAAGAATTAAGTAATCTTATATGTAGGTATAAAGTCGATTTTCTTGTATATATATATTTCGCAATCGATATTGAAATGCTTCAGATAACTGGTTTAACATATTTAAGTTAATAAACCTCCTCTAGCGAACTGAAGTTGACATATTTAGGTATAAAGTCGATTTTCTTGTAAATACACATTTAGCTATCGATATCGAAATGCTTCAAATCATTAGTTAAACATACTAAGTTAATAAACATTTTCTAGCTTACTGAAGTCTACATAAAGCCTTAACGGTATAACGGCAGTGCATTTAGAAGAATTCCGTAATGTTATAATTTTATATTTAGGTATAAAGTCGATTTTCTTGTATTTACACATTTAGTAGTCGATATCGAAATGCTTCAAACCATAAGTTTAACATATTTAAAATAATTAACCTTCTTTAATGTATTGAAGTTGATACAAAGCCACGGCGGCATAACGACGGTACATTTGGAAGAATTCCCTAATCTTATAATTAGGTATAAAGTCGAATTTCTTGTATACACACATTTAGCAATCGATATCGAAATGCTTCAAATCATTAGTTTAACATATTTAAGTTAATAAACCTTCTGAAGTTTACATAAAGCCTTAACGGTATAACTGCACTGCATTTAGAAGAATTCCGTTATCTTATAATTAGGTATAAATTCGACTTTCTTGTATATACTCATTTAGCAAGCGATATCGAAATGCTTCAAATCATTAGTTTAACATATTTAAGTTAATTAACCTTCTTTAATGTAATGAAGGTGATATAAAGCCATAGCGACATAACGACAGTGCATCTAGAAGAATTCCGTAATCTTATATTTAGGTATAGAGTCGATTTTGTTGTATATACGCATTTAGCAATCGACATCGAAATGCTTCAAATCATTGGTTCAACATATTTACGTTAATTAACCTTCTTTAACGTATTGAAGTTGATATAAAGCCATGGCGGCATAACGACAGTACATTTGGAAGAATTCCGTAATCTTATGTTAAGGTATAAATTCGATTTTCTTTTATATACACATTTAGCAGGCGATATCGAAATGCTTCAAATCATTAGTTTAACATATTTAAGTTAATTAACCTTCTTTAACGTATTGAAGTTGATATAAAGCCATGGTGGCATAACGACAGTACATTTGGGTGAATTCCGTAATCTTTTATTTAGGTACAAAATCGATTTTCTTGTATATACACATTTAGCAATCGATATCGAAATGCTCCAGCTCACAAGTTTAACATATTTAAATTAATAGACCTTCTTTAACGATCTGAAGTGGGCATATAGACATGTTGGCATAACGGCAGTGCATATAGAAGAATTCCACAATCTTATATTTAGGTATAAAGTCGATTTTCTTGTAAATACACATTTAGCTATCGATATCGAAATGCTTCAAATCATTAGTTAAACATACTAAGTTAATAAACATTTTTTAGCTTACTGAAGTCTACATAAAGCCTTAACGGTATAACGGCAGTGCATTTAGAAGAATTCCGTAATGTTTCTTGTATTTACATATATAGCAGTCGATAGCGAAATGCTTCAAACCATTAGTTTAACATATTTAAAATAATTAACCTACTTTAACGTATTGAAGTTGATACAAAGCCATGGCGGCATAACGACAGTACATTTGGAAGATTTCCCTAATCTTATATTTCGGTATAAAGTCGATTTTCTTGAGAATACACATTTAGCAATCGATATCGAGATGCTTCAAATCATTAGTTTAACATATTTAAGTTAATAAACCTTCTTTAACGCACTGAAGTCTACATAAAGCCTTAACGGTATAACTGCACGGCATTTAGAAGAATTCCGTTATCATATATTTAGGTATAAATTCGACTTTCTTGTATATACTCATTTAGCAAGCGATATCGAAATGCTTCAAATTATTAGTTTAACATATTTAAGTTAATTAACCTTCTTTAACGTATTGAAGTTGATATATAGCCATGGCGGCATAACGACAGTACAGTTTGAAGAATTCCGTAATCTTATAATTAGGTATAAATTCGATTTTCTTGTATATACACATTTAGCAATCGATATCGAAATGCTCCAAGTCATTAGTTTAACATATTTAAGTTAATTAATCCTCTTTATCTTACTGAAGTCTACAAAAGCCAAAACGGCAGTATATTTGGGTGAATTCCGTAATCTTTTATTTAGGTATAAAATCGATTTTCTTGTGTATACACATTTAGCAAACGATATCGAAATGCTTCAGCTCATAAGTTTAACATATTTAAGTTAATAAACCTTCTTTAACGATCTGAAGTGGGCACATAGCCATGGCGGCATAACGGCAGTGCATGTAGAAGAATTACATAATCTTATATTTAGGTATAGAGTAGATTTTCTTGTAAATACACATTTAGCTATCGATATCGAAATGCTTGAAATCATCAGTTAAACATACTAAATTAATAAAAATTTTTTAGCTTACTGAAGTCTACATAAAGCCTTAACGGTATAACGGCAGTGCATTTAGAATAATTCCGTAATCTTATATTGAGGTATAAAGTCGATTTTCTTGTATTTACTCATTTAGTAGTCGATATCGAAATGCTTCAAACCATAAGTTTAAAATATTTAAAATAATTAACCTTCTTTAACGTATTGAAGTTGATACAAAGCCATGGCGGCATAACGACAGTGCATTTAGAGGAATTCCGTAATCTTATATTTAGGTATAAAGTCGATTTTGTTGTATATGCGCATTTAGCAATCGATATCGAAATGCTTCAAATCATTAGTTTAACATATTTAAGTTAATAAACTTCCTTTAGCGAACTGAAGTTGACATATTTAGATATAAAGTCGATTTTGTTGTACATACACATTTAGCAATCGATATCGAAATGCTTCAATTCATTAGTTTAACATATTTAAGTTAATTAACCTTCTTTAACGTACTGAAGGCGATATAGAGCCATGGCTGCATAACGACAGTGCATGTAGAAGAATTTCGTAATCTTATATTTAGGTATATAGTCGATTTTCTTATATTAACAAATTTAGCAGTCGATATCGAAAATCTTCAAATCATTAGTTTAACATATTTAAGTTAACTAACCTTCTTAAACGTAATGAAGGTGATATAAAGCCATGGCGGCTTAACGACAGTGCATTTAGAGGAATTCCGTAATCTTATATTTAGGTATAAAGTCGATTTTGTTGTATATACGCATTTAGCAATCGATATCGGAATGCTTCAAATCATTAGTTTAACATATTTAAGTTAATTAACCTTCTTTAACGTAATGAAGGTGATATAAAGCCATGGCGGCATAACGAAAGTGCATGTAGAAGAATTCCGTAATCTTATATTTAGGTATAAAGTGGATTTTCTTGTATATACGCATTTAGCAATCGATATCGAAATGCTTCAGCTCATAAGTTTAACATATGTAAGTTAATAAACCTTCTTTAACGATCTGAAGTGGGCACATAGCCATGGCGGCATAACGGCAGTGCATGTAGAAGAATTACATAATCTTATATTTAGGTATATAGTCGATTTTGTTGCATATACGCATTTAGCAATCGACATCGAAATGCTTCAAATCATTAGCTTAACATATTTAAGTTAATTAACCTTCTTTAACGTAATGAAGGTGATATAAAGCCATGGCGGCATAACGAAAGTGCATGTAGAAGAATTCCGTAATCTTATATTTAGGTATAAAGTCGATTTTCTTGTATATACGCATTTAGCAATCGATATCGAAATGCTTCAAATAACTGGTTTAGCATATTTAGGTTAATTAGCCTTCTTTATCTTACCGAAGTTTACGTAAAGCCATAACGGCATAACGTCAGTATATTTGGGTGAATTCCGTAATCTTATATTTAGGTATAAAGTCGATTTTCTTGTATATACACATATAGCAATCGATATTGAAATGCTTCAAATCATTAGTTTAAAATATTTAAGTTCATAAACCTTCTTTAACGGACTGAAGTTGGCATAAAGCATTGGCGGCATAACGGCAGCGCATCTAGAAGAATTCCTTAATCTTATATTTAGGTATAAAGTCGATTTTGTTGTATAAATATACACATTTAGCAATCGACATCGAAATGTTTCAAATCATTAGTTTAACATATATAAGTAAATTAACCTTCCTTAACGTAATGAAGGTGATATAAAGCCATGGCGGCATAACGACAGTGCATTTGAAAGAATTCCGTAATCTTATATTTAGGTATAAAGTCGATTTTCTTGTATATACACATATTGCAATCGATATCGAAATGTTTCAAATCATTAGTTTAAAATGTTTAAGTTAATTAACATTCTTTATCTTACTGAAGTTTACATAAAGCCATAACGGTATAACGGCAGTGCATTTGGAAGAATTCCGTAAACTTATATTTAGGTATAAAGTCGATTTTGTTGTATATACATATTTAGCAATCGATATCGAGATGCTTCAATTCATTAGTTTAACATAATAAAGTTAATAAACCTTCTTTAACGTAATGAAGGTGATATAAAGCCATGGCGGCATAACGACAGTACATTTGGAAGAATTCCGCATTCTTATGTTTAGGTATAAATTCGATTTTCTTGTATATACACATTTACCAAGCGATATCGAAATACTTCAAATCATTAGTTTAACATATTTAAGTTAATAAGCCTTCTTTAACGAACTGAAGTTAACATAGAGCCATAACGGCATAACGGCAGTGCATTTAGAAGAATTCAGTTATTTTATATTTAGGTATAAAGTCGATTTTCTTGTATATACACATTTGGCAATCGAAATCGAAATGCTTCAAATCATTAGTGTAACAAATTTAAGTTAATAAACCTTCTTTAACGAACGGAAGTTGGCATAAAGCCATGGCGACATAGCGGCAGTGCATTTAGAAGAATTCCGTAATCTCATATTTAAGTATAAAGTCGATTTTCTTGTATATACACATTTAGCTATCGATATCGAAATGCTTCAAATCATTAGTTTAACATATTAAGTTAATAAACGCTTTTTAGCTTACTGAAGTCTACATAAAGCCTTAAGAGTATAACGGCAGTGCATTTAGAAGAATTCCGTAATGTTATAATTTTATATTTAGTTACAAAGTCGATTTTCTCGTGTTTATACATTTAGCAATATATATCGAAATGCTTCAAATAACTGGTTTAGCATATATATATTAATTAACCTTCTTTATCTTACTGAAGTATACATAAAGCGATAACGGCATAACGGCAGTATATTTATATGAATTCCGTTATCTTATATATAGGTATAAAGTCGAATTTATTGTACATATGCATTTAGCAATCGATATCGAAATGCTTCAAATCATTAGTTTAACATATTTAAGTTAATTAACCTTCTTTAACGTAATGAAGGTGATATAAAGCCATGGCGGCATAACGACATTGCAGGTAGAAGAGTTCCGTAATCTTATATTTAGGTATATAGTCGATTTTCTTGTATTTACCCATTTAGCAATCGATACCGAAAATCTTCAAATCATTAGTTTAACATATTTAAGTTAGTTAACCTTCTTTAACGTAATGAAGGTGATATAAAGCCATGGCGGCATAACGGCAGTGCATGTAGAAGAATTGCATAATCTTATATTTAGGTATAAAGTCGATTTTCTTGTATATACACATTAAGCTATCGATATCGAAATGCTTCAAATCATTAGTTTAACATATTAGGTTAATAAACGCTTTTTAGCTTACTAAAGTCTACATAAACCCTTAACAGTATAACGGCAGTGCATTTAGAAGAATTCCGTAATGTTATAATTTTATACTTAGGTACAAAGTCGATTTTCTCGTGTTTATACCTTTAGCAATATATATCGAAATGCTTCAAGTTTACTTCTGGTTTAGCATATTTAAGTTAATTAACCTTCTTTATCTTACTGAAGTTTACATAAAGCGATAACGGCAGTATATTTATATGAATTCCGTTATCTTATATTTAGGTATAAAGTCGATTTTATTGTACATACACATTTAGCAATCGATATCGAAATGCTTTAAATCATTAGCTTAACATATTTAAGTTAATAACCTTCTTTAACGCACTGAAGTCTACATAAAGCCTTAACGGTATAACTGCAGTGCATGTAGAAGAATTCCTTAATCTTATATTTAAGTATAAAGTCGATTTTCTTGTATATACGCATTTAGCAATCGATATCGAAATGCTTCAAATAACTGGTTTAGCATATTTAGGTTAATTAGCCTTCTTTATCTTACCGAAGTTTACATGAAGCCATAACGGCATAACGTCAGTATATTTGGGTGAATTCCGTAATCTTATATTTAGGTATAAAGTCGATTTTGTTGTACATACGCATTTAGCAATCGATATCGAAATGCTTCAAATCATTAGTTTAACATATTTAAGTTAATTAACCTTCTTTAATGTAATGAAGGTGATATAAAGCCATGCCGGCATAACGACATTGCAGGTAGAAGAGTTCCGTAATCTTATATTTAGGTATATAGTCGATTTTCTTGTATTTACACATTTAGCAATCGATACCGAAGATCTTCAAATCATTAGTTTAACATATTTAAGTTAGTTAACCTTCTTTAACGTAATGAAGGTGATATAAAGCCATGGCGGCATAACGAAAGTGCATGTAGAAGAATTCCGTAATCTTATATTTAGGTATAAAGTCGATTTTCTTGTATATACGCATTTAGCAATCGCTATCGAAATGCTTCAAATAACTGGTTTAGCATATTTAGGTTAATTAGCCTTCTTTATCTTACCGAAGTTTACATAAAGCCATAACGGCATAACGTCAGTATATTTGGGTGAATTCCGTAATCTTAAATTTAGGTATAAAGTCGATTTTGTTGTACATACGCATTTAGCAATCGATATCGAAATGCTTCAAATCATTAGTTTAACATATTTAAGTTAATTAACCTTCTTTAATGTAATGAAGGTGATATAAAGCCATGCCGGCATAACGACATTGCAGGTAGAAGAGTTCCGTAATCTTATATTTAGGTATATAGTCGATTTTCTTGTATTTACACATTTAGCAATCGATACCGAAAATCTTCAAATCATTAGTTTAACATATTTAAGTTAGTTAACCTTCTTTAACGTAATGGAGGTGATATAAAGCCATGGCGGCATAACGACAGTGCATTTAGAAGAATTCCGTAATCTTATATTTAGGTATAAAGTCGATTTTGTTGTATATACACATTTAGCGATCGAGATGCTTCAACGCATTAGTTTAACATATTTAAGTTAATTAACCTTTCTTAACGTATTGAAGTTTATATAAAGCCATGGCGGCATAACGACAGTACATTTAGAAGAATTCCGTAGTCTTATATTTAGGTATAAAGTCGATTTTCTGGTATATATGCATTAAGCAATCGATATGGAAATGCTTCAAATAACTGGTTTAACATATTTAAGTTAATAAACCTTCTTTAACGAACTGAAGTTGGCTAAAGGCCATGGCGGCATAACGGCAGTGCATTTAGAAGAACTCCGCAATCTTATATTTAGGCATAAAGTCGATTTTCTTGTATATACACATTTTGCAATCGATAACGGAATGCTTCAAATCATTAGTTTAACATATTTAAAATAATTAACCTTCTTTATCTTACTGAAGTTTACATGAAGCCATAACGGTATAACGGCAGTGCATTTGGAAGAATTCCGTAATCTTATATTTAGGTATAATGTCGATTTTGTTGTATATACACATTTAGCAAACGATATCGAAATGCTTCAGCTCATAAGTTTAACATATTTATGTTAATAAACCTTCTTTAACGATCTGAAGTTGGCATATAGCCATGGCGGCATAACCACAGTACATTTGGAAGAATTCCGTTATCTTATATTTAGGTATACATTTGATTTTCTTGTATGTACACATTAAGCAAGCGATATCGAAATGCTTCAAATTATTAGTTTAACATATTTAAGTTAATTAAACTTCTTTAATGTAATGAAGTTGATATAAAGCCATGGCGGCAAAACGGCAGTGCATTTAGAAGAATTTCGTAATCTTATATTTAGGTATAAATTCGATTTTCTTGTATATACACATTAAGCAATCGATAACGAAATGTTTCAAATTGATAGTTTGACATATTTAAGGTTATTAACCTTCTTTATCTTACTGAAGTTTACATAAAGCCATAACGGTATAACGGCAGCGCATTTGGAAGAATTCCGTAATCTTATATTAATGTAAAAAGTCGATTTTGTTACATGTACACATTAAGCAATCGATATCGAAATGCTTCAGCTCATAAGTTTAACATATTTAAGTTAATAAATCTTCTTTAACGATCTGAAGTTGGCATATAGCCATGGCGGCATAACGGCAGTGCATGTAGAAGAATTCCGTAATCTCATATTTAGGTATAAAGTCGATTTTCTTATATATAATCATTTATCAATCGATATCGAAATGCTTCAAATCATTAGTTTAATATATTTAAGTTAATAAAGCTTCTTTAACGCACTGAAAATAACACAAAGCCATGGCGGCTTAACAACAGTGCATTTAGAAAAAATTCCGTAATCTTATATTTAGGTATAAAGTCGATTTTCTTGTATATACTCATTTATCAATCGATGTCAAAATGCTTCAAATCATTAGTTTAATATATTAAAGTTAATAAAGCTTCTTTAGCGCACTGAAAATAACATAAAGCCATGGCGGCATAACGGCAGTGCATTTAGAAGAATTCCGTAATCTTATATTTAGGTATTAAGTCGATTTTGTTGTATATACGCATTTAGCAATCGACATCGAAATGCTTCAAATCATTAGTTTAACATATTCAAGTTAATTAACCCTCTCAGTCTTACTGAAGTCTACATAGAGCCTTAACGGTATAACGCCAGTGCATTTAGAAGAATTCCGTAATGTTATAATTTTATATTCAGGTATAAAGTCGATTTTCTTGTATTTACACATTTAGCAATCGATATCGAAATGCTTCAAATATTTGGTTTAACATATTTAAAATAATTAACCTTCTTTAACGTATTGTAGTTGATATAGAGCCATGGCGGCATAACGACAGTACATGTGGAAGAATTCCGTAATCTTATATTTAGGTATTAAGTCGATTTTGTTGTATATACGCATTTAGCAATCGACATCGAAATGCTTCAAATCATTAGTTTAACATATTCAAGTTAATTAACCCTCTCAGTCTTACTGAAGTCTACATAGAGCCTTAACGGTATAACGCCAGTGCATTTAGAAGAATTCCGTAATGTTATAATTTTATATTCAGGTATAAAGTCGATTTTCTTGTATTTACACATTAAGCAAGCGATATCGAAATGCTTCAAGTCATTAGTTTAACATATTTAAGTTAATTAACCTTCTTTAACGTATTGAAGTTGATATAAAGCCATAACGGCAGTGCATTTGGAAGAATTCCGTAGTCTTATATTTAGGTATGTAGTCGAGTTTCTTGGATTTACACATTTAGCAATCGATATCGAAAATCTTCAAATAACTGGTTTAGCATATTTAGGTTAATTAACCTTCTTTATCTTACTGAAGTTTAAATAAAGCCATAACGGCAGTATATTTGAGTGAATTCCGTAATCTTTTATTTAGGTATAAAATCGATTTTCTTGTATATACACATTAAGCAATCGATATCGAAATGCTTCAACTCATTAGTTTAACATATATAAGTTAATAAACCTTCTTTAACGATCTGAAGTTGGCATAACGGCAGTGGATGTAGAAGAATTCCTTAATCTTGTATTTAGGTATAAAGTCGATTTTGTTGTATATACGCATTTAGCAATCGATATCGAAATGCTTCAAATCATTAGTTTAACATATTTTGTTAATAAACATTTTTTAGCTTACTGAAGTCTACATAAAGCCTTAACGGTATAACGGCAGTGCATTTAGAAGAATTTAGTAATGTTATAATTTTAAATCTAGGTATAAAATCGATTTTCTTGTATTTACACATTTAACAATCGATATCGAGATGGTTCAACTCATAAGTTTAACATATTTAAGTTAATATACCTTCTTTACCGATCAGAAGTTTTCATATAGCCATGATGGCATAACGGCAGTGCATGTAGAAGAATTCCGTAATCTTATATTTAGGTATAAAGTCGATTTTCTTGTATATACACATTAAGCTATCGATATCGAAATGCTTCAAATCATTAGTTTAACATATTTTGTTAATAAACATTTTTTTAGCTTACTGAAGTCTACATAAAGCCTTAACGGTATAACGGCAGTGCATTTAGAAAAATTTAGTAATGTTATAATTTTAAATCTAGGTATAAAATCGATTTTCTTGTATTTACACATTTAGCAATCGATATCGAAATGCTTCAAACCATTAGTTTAACATATTTAAGTTAACAAACCTTCTTTAGCGTAATGAAGGTTATATAAAGACATGGCGGCATAACGACAGTGCATGTAGAAGAATTCCGTAATCTTATATTTATGCATAAAGTCGATTTTCTTGTATATAGATATTTCGCAATCGATATCGAAATGCTTCAGATAACAAGTTTAACATATTTAAGTTAATAAACCTCCTTTAGCGAACTGAAATTGACATATTTAGGTATAAAGTCGATTTTGTTGTACATACACATTTAGCAATCGATATCGAAATGCTTCAAACCATTAGTTTAACATATTTAAGTTAATTAACCTTCTTTAACGTAATGGAGGTGATATAAATCCATGGCGACATAACGACAGTGCATTTAGAAGAATTCCGTAATCTTATATTCAGGTATAAAGTTGATTTTCTTGTATATACGCATTTAGCAATGAAAATTTAGAAATGATTCAAATCAATAGTTTAACATATTTAAGTTAATTAACCTTCTTTAACATATTGAAGTTGATATAAAGCCATGGCGGCATAACGACAGTACATTTGGAAGAATTCCGTAATCTTATATTTAGGTATAAAGTCGATTTTGTTGTATATACGCATTTAGCAATCGATATCGAAATGCTTCAAATAACTGGTTTAACATACTTAAGTTAATTAACCTTCTTTAACGAACTGAAGTTAACATAAGGCCATAACGGTTCATAAGTTTAACACATTTAAGTTAATAAACCTTCTTTAACGATCTGAAGTTGGCATATTGCCATGGCGGAATAACGGCAGTGCATTTAGAAGAATTCCGTTATCTTATATTTAGGTATAAACTCGATTTTCTTGTATATACACATTTAGCAATCGATATCGAGATGCTTCAAATCATTAGTTTAACATATTTAAGTTAATAAACCTTCTTTTTCTTACTGAAGTTTACGTAAAGCCATAACGGTATAACGGCAGTGCATTTGGAAGAATTCCGTAACCTGATATTTAAGAATAAAGTCGATTTTGTTGTATATACACATTTAGCAATCGATATCGAGATGCTTCAACTCATAAGTTTAACATATTTAAGTTAACAAACCTTCTTTAACGAACTGAAGTTGGCATAAATTCATGGCGGCATAACCACAGTACATTTGGAAGAATTCCGTAGTCTTATAGTTAGGTATAAAGTCGATTTTCTTGTATAGTCGCATTAAGCAATCGATATCGAAATGCTTCAAGTAACTGGTTTAACGTTTTTAAAAGTTAATAAACCTTCTTTAACGAAGTGAAAATAAATCCACAACTGCATAACGGCAGTGCATTTAGAAGAATTCCGTTATCGTATATTAATGTATAAAGTCGATTTTCTTGTATATATACATTTCGCAATCGATATCGAAATGCTTCATATAACTGGTTTAACATATTTAAATTAATAAACCTCCTTTAGTGAACCGAAGTTGACATAAAGCCACAACGGCACTGCATTTGGAAGAATTCCGTAGTCTTATATTTAGGCATAAAGTCGATTTTCTTGTATATACACATTTTGCAATCGATATCAAATTGCTTCAAATAACTGGTTTAGCAAATCTAAGTTAATTAACCTTCTTTATCTTACTGAAGTTTACATAAAGCCATAACGACATAAGGGCAGTATGTTTGGGTGAATTCCGTAATCTTTTATTTAGGTATAAAATCGCTTTTCTTGTACATACACTAGGGTGATTCAAAAAAAATTTTTTTTTTTTTTTCAATTGGTACTCGCAAAAATTGGTTCCTAGACATCTCTTAGAAAGCCTCTCCAAATATGAATTTTTAATTGTAACGGGAAGGTCCTCCGCCTAACGGTTTTCTATTTTTTCTTATTATCAGATAGAAACATTTATATCTCGCTTCCAACTACTTGAAAAAATATCTTGTTAATTAGGTTTTGTAGGAAATTGAATGCTCTAAAATATGGTCTCTTATGATTTTCTCGTAAACCCAACCGTTTAAAAGATATTAATGGTTGAAATTTGACTATTTTTGGAAAAATTCTTTATTTCTTATTAAATTTATAACTCAATGAAAAAAACTTATTATGAATGATTAAACGCATAGTTTTGTAGGAAATTTACTGCTCTATAAAAATGGTCTACTATGATTTTTCGATTAAGTTAAGCGTTTACGAGATATTCATCGTCAAACATCAATGCTGCAGTTTGATAGCGCAGTTTTCATTGCTATGAAAATTTCAAAGAGGCAACATATCCCATTTGCACATATGCTTACGGCATTTTCAATTCGGTAATATGTAATTAAGAAGAGCGAGTATTAAGACAGCTTTGTTGTATTATAAAAATATAGTTGGGCACGTTTGGTTACATTGAAACAAAAAAATAGTGCATTTTTTTAATATATAATTACTGTAAATAATTTGCTTTTTTGCAGTTTGGGTATTTTCTTCGATGTTCTTTGATCACTTGCAATAAGTATTGGAATTGCTCTTCATTTTTTGTCAAGCATTGATTATATTCACTAACTAATGCAACTGCTCGTTCTGCTGAATCATTAACAACTTTCAATTGGTTAAAGTATTCTTTATTTCATACTCTGAATCAGATCCAACCTTTGTTACTGCACTTAAGGTATACGTAGAGAACGTCTCTGATTTTTCACTTGGATCAATCGCATGACTGGTAGACGGTTGATCTAAGTCTGGAATAAGATCTGTTTTACAAATTAAACGAAGAAAGTGTATAGAATTTATTCATTTTGATGACAAATTATTAAGAAAGGACTCCAAAAATTGTCAAATGTCATCTAGTCATCTATGGAAAGTTACACTACTACCTGACGTTATATTAATTAAATATCTCAGATACTTACTACTCTCACCTATTTCCATCGTAGTTGTGGTTAAGTTTGATACAGGCACATTATTAGAAAGAATCTCTTTATGGGTACTGGATTTTTGATCCAAATACAACTTTCTAATATTATCATTAAGCACTTTTATGGATTTTTCGCTCACAATGTCGAATTATTGTTCAAGATCACTCTGAAATTTCTTTTCCTTTTGGTTTTGCCCTGCACTTTTTTTATAGAAACTTTTTTGTAATTTTAACCATTGACTGTGATAGTGAAGAAATTTTTTGACTGCATTAGGAGCTCCACTAGTTGGAATCTGATTTTTTCCCCACACTTCAATAACTTGGTCAACTGTATTTTTAGCACTTTGTTTGATTGTATACTTTAAAACTTTAAGATGATAGAAAAACACAAGCATAACCTCTTTCACATTCGGTAACTTACGTTCCGAAATTCTTTGTGTAGGTATTCCGATAAAACGTATTTCTTTATTCATTGTAGGTTAATTGATGATAAATAAATTTATGTGATGATAATAAGACTTACATATTTGAAATGAATTATTTTATTACGTATGCAAGTTGATCAGTTTTAGGAACACTGAAAATAAGCTATTAAATGAATTTATTTTATCATTTGTGAAATGCCGTCGGGTAGGTAGGTAGATGATATAGCGTACGTTTTGAGCTCTTGAACCCCTTAAAATAAGATAACACAAAGGATAAAGATCCTTTTTTACAAATGTATTTCTGGAAAAAATAAGATAATACAAAGGATAAAGATCCCTTTTTTACAAATGTATTTCTGGGAAAAATAAGATAATAAGAAAAGGATGAAGATCCCTTTTTTACAAATGTATTTCTGGGAAAATAAGAATTCATATATTTGGACTACTAGATAATAATTCTAGCATAAATTTTATATACCATTTAAAATAATAAATTTAAATTGAGAAATGATATATTCCCAACCCAATTTGCATAATTTTTCTGTAAATTAACAATATTAAACTAAATATTATTTTTTTGAAAATTGTTATTTTGAAAATGTACTATATTTTTATAATACAACAAAGCTGTCTTAATACTCGCTCTTCTTAATTTCATATTACCGAATTGAAAATGCCGTAATCATATGTGCAAATGGGATATGTTGCCTCTTTGAAATTTTCATAGCAATGAAAACTGCGCTATCAAACTGCAGCATTGATGTTTGACGATGAATATCTCGTAAACGCTTAACTTAATCGAAAAATCATAGTAGACCATTTTTATAGAGCAGTAAATTTCCTACAAAACTATGTGTTTAATCATTCATATTAATTTTTTTTCATTGAGTTATAAAATTAATAAGAAATAAAGAATTTTTCCAAAAATAGTCAAATTTCAACCATTAATATCTTTTAAACGGTTGGGTTTACGAAAAAATCATAAGAGACCATATTTAGAGCATTCAATTTCCTACAAAACCTAATTAACAAGATATTTTTTCAAGTAGTTGGAAGCATGATATAAATGTTTCTATCTGATAATAAGAAAAAATAGAAAACCGTTAGGCGGAGGACCTTCCCGTTACAATTAAAAATACATATTTGGAGAGGCTTTCTTAGAGGTGTCTAGGAACCTATTTTTACGAGTACCAATTGAAAAAAAAAAAATTTTTTTTTTTGAATCACCCTAACATACACATTTAGCAATCAATATCGAAATGCTTCAAATCATTAATTTAGCATATTTAAGTAAATTAACCTTCTTTAACGTATTGAAGGTGATATAAAGCCATGGCGGCATAACGACAGTACATTTGGAAGAATTCCGTAGTCTTATATTTAGGCATAAAGTCGATTTTCTTGTATATACACATTTTACAATCGATATCAAAATGCTTCAAATAACTGGTATAGCATATTTAAAATAATTAACCTTCTTTAACGTATTGAAGGTGATATAAAGCCATGGCGGCAAAACGACAGTACATGTGGAAGAATTTCGTAATCTTATATTTAGGTATATAGTCGATTTTCTTTTATATACACATTTAGCAAGCGATATCGAAATGCTTCAAGTCATTAGTTTAACATATTTAAGTTAAATAACCTTCTTTAACGTATTGAAGTTGATATAAAGCCATGGCGGCATAACGACAGTACATTTGGAAGAATTCCGTAGTCTTATATTTAGGTATAAAGTCGATTTGGTTGTATATACGCATTTAGCAATCGATATCGAAACGCCTCAATTAACTGGCTTTTAAAATACTTAAGTTAATAAACCTTCTTTAACAAACTGAAGTTAACATAAAGCCATAACGGCAGTGCATTTAGAAGAATTCTGTTATCTTATATTTAGGTATAAAGTCGATTTTCTCTTATAAACAAATTAAGCAATCGATATCGAATTGCTTCAAATCATTAGTTTAATATATTTAAGTTAATAAAGCTTTTTTAACGCACTGAAAATAACACAAAGCCATGGCGGCATAACGGCAGTGCATTTAGAAGAATTCCGTAATCTTATATTTAGGTATAAAGTCGATTTTCTTGTATATACTCATTTATCAATCGATGTCAAAATGCTTCAAATCATTAGTTTAATATATTAAAGTTAATAAAGCTTCTTTAGCGCACTGAAAATAACATAAAGCCATGGCGGCATAACGGCAGTGCATTTAGAAGAATTCCGTAATCTTATATTTAGGTATAAAGTCGATTTTCTTGCATATACACATTTAGCAATCGATATCGAAATGCTTCAAATCATTAGTTTAACATATTTAAGTTAATAAACCTTCTTTAATGCACTGAAGTCTTCATAAAGCCTTAACGGTATATCTGCAGCGCATTTAGAAGAATTCCGTATTCTTATATTTAGGTATAAAGTCGATTTTCTTGTATTTACATATTTAGCAATCGATATAGAAATGCTTCAAATCATTAGTTTAACATATTCAAGTTAATTAACCCTCTCTGTCTTACTGAAGTCTACATAAAGCCTTAACGGCATAACGGCAGTGCATTTAGAAGAATTCCGTTATCTTATATTTAGGTATAAATTTGATTTTCTTGTATGTACACATTTAGCAAGCGATATCGAAATGCTTCAAATTATTAGTTTAACATATTTAAGTTAATTAAACTTCTTTAACGTATTGAAGTTGATATAAAGCCATGGCGGAATAACGGCAGTGCATTTAGAAGAATTCCGTAATCTTATGTTTAGGTATAAATTCGATTTTCTTGTATATACACATTTAGCAATCGATATCGAGATGCTTCAAATCATTAGTTTAACATATTTAAGTTAATAAACCTTGTTTAACGAACTGAAGTTGGCATAAAGCCATGGCGGCACAACCACAGTACATTTGGAAGAATTCCGTAGTCTTATATTTAGTTATAAAGTCGATTTTCTTGTATATAATCATTTATCAATCAATATCGAAATGCTTCAAATCATTAGTTTAACATATTCAAGTTAATTAACCCTCTCTGTCTTACTGAAGTCTACATAGAGCCAGTGCATTTAGAAGAATTCCGTAATGTTATAATTTTATATTCAGGTATAAAGTCGATTTTCTTGTATTTACACATTTAGCAATCGATATCGAAATGCTTCAAACCATTAGTTTAACATATTTAAAATAATAAACCTTCTTTAACGTATTGAAGTTGATATAGAGCCATGGCGGCATAACGACGGTACATGTGGAAGAATTCCGTAATCTTATATTTAGGTATAAAGTCGATTTTCTTGTATATAGATATTTCGCAATCGATATCGAAATGCTTCAGATAACAAGTTTAACATATTTAAGTTAATAAACCTCCTTTAGCGAACTGAAATTGACATATTTATGTATAAAGTCGATTTTGTTGTACATACACATTTAGCAATCGATATCGAAATGCTTCAAATCATTAGTTTAACATATTTAAGTTAATTAACCTTCTTTAACGTAATGAGGAGGATGGAGTCATGTGTAGAAGTTCACGCAAGTGAGGAAAGTTCTCTGATCGCCATTCACTTGGGAGTGGCCAGAAACGATTCTTTTACATATGACTCAAGCAGCTCACGACTTCCAGTCTTTGACCAAGTATCCTCTGGGTAGCCTAAGAACATCCGTTTGAAGGCGAGCTAAAGTGAGAAGGCGAAACAGCCCTGCATAGGGTTGTGCGCTGGGTTTGGGACCCGCCACGTAAAAAAACACCCCCAATGAAAAATCATAAACAGCCTCGGATGAGAGCCCCCCCTTTTGACGACGACCATGGCAAACGAAATAAGGACTATGATTTGAGGGCATGCACCTGGAATGTCCGGTCCCTTAATTGGGAAGGTGCCGCTGCCCAGCTGGTAGATGTCCTCGTAAAGATAAAGGCTGACATCACCGCCGTCCAAGAAATGCGATGGACGGGACAAGGACAGAGACGAGTAGGTCCTTGTGGCATTTACTACAGTGGCCATATAAAGGAGCGCAAGTTTGGTGTTGGATTCGTGGTGGGAGAGAGACTCCGTCGCCGAGTACTATCATTCACTCCGGAGAGTGAACGTCTAGCCACAATTCGCATCAAAGCGAGGTTCTTCAACATATCGCTGATTTGCGCCCACGCTCCGACGGAAGAGAAGGACGATGTGACCAAAGATGCCTTTTATGAGTGCTTGGAGCGCACTTATGAGAGATGCCCCCGCCACGATGTCAAAATCGTGCTTGGCGACTTTATCGCCAGGGTGGGCAAAGAAGGTATCTTTGGCACTATGGTCGGTAAATTCAGCCTCCACGAGGAAACATCCCCAAATGGGATGAGGCTGATCGACTTCGCCGGGGCCCGAAATATGGTTATCTGTAGTACTAGATTCCAGCATAAGAAGATTCAGCAAGCTACCTGGCAGTCTCCGGACCGAAAAACCACCAACCAGATCGATCATGTTGTGATAGACGGAAGACACGTCTCCAGTGTTTTAGATGTGCGTGCGCTCCGAAGTCCTAACATCGACTCGGACCACTATATTGTTGCAGCCAAAATCCGCACCCGCCTCTGTGCAGCAAAAAACGCACACCAACAAACACAAGGAAGGTTCGACGTCGAGAAGCTGCAATCACAACAGACAGCCGAACGATTTTCTACTCGGCTTGCACTCCTGCTCCCTGAGAGCACTCGTCAACAACTCGGTATAAGGGAACTGTGGGATGGCATCTCAAACTCCTTACGTGCAGCTGCAACCGAAACCATTGGTTTTCGGAAAGTGCAAAAGAACAGATGGTACGACGAGGAGTGCCGTGTCGCAGCGGAGAGAAAACAGGCTGCCTACCTTGCAACGTTACGATCGACCACAACACGTGCGGGATGGGATAGATACCGAGAGTTGAAGAGGGAAGCATGACGCATTTGTAGACAGAAAAAGAAAGAGGCCGAAATGCGTGAGTACGAAGAGCTTGATAAGCTGGCCGACAGGGGTAATGCTCGAAAATTCTACGAAAAGATGCGGCGACTTACAGAAGGTTTCAAGACCGGAGCATACTCTTGTAGAACCCCCAAAGGTGATCTAGTCACCGATGCCCAAAGCATACTTAAATTATGGAGGGAACACTTCTCCAGCCTGCTGAATGGCAGTGAACGTACAACGCCAGGAGAAGGCGAACCCGATTCCCCAATCGATGACGATGGAGCAGACGTTCCATTGCCCGACCATGAAGAGGTTCGAATAGCAATTGCCCGCCTGAAGAACAACAAAGCGGCAGGGGCCGACGGATTGCCGGCCGAGCTATTCAAACACGGCGGCGAAGAACTGGTAAGGAGCATGCATCAGCTTCTTTGTAAAATATGGTCGATGACGACAACCGATGAGTCGAACCTAAGAGTTTTCGAGAGAAAGGTTCTGCGAAAGATTTATGGTCCTTTGCGCGTTGGCCACGGCGAATATCGCATTCGATGGAACGATGAGCTGTACGAGATATACGACGACATTGACATAGTTCAGCGAATTAAAAGACAGCGGCTACGCTGGCTAGGTCATGTTGTCCGGATGGATGAAAACACGCCAGCTCTGAAAGTATTCGACGCAGTACCCGCCGCAGGAAGCAGAGGAAGAGGAAGAGCTCCACTCCGTTGGAAGGACCAAGTGGAGAAGGACCTGGCTTCGCTTGGAATATCCAATTGGCGCCACGTAGCGAGGAGAAGAAACGAGTGGCGCGCTGTTATTGACTCGGCTATAATCGCGTAAGCGGTGCCTACGCCAGTAAAGAAGAAGAACGTAATAAAGGTAATATAAAGCCATGACTGCATAACGACAGTGCATGTAGAAGAATTTCGTAATCTTATATTTAGGTATATAGTCGATTTTCTTATATTTACACATTTAGCAGTCGATATCGAAAATCTTCAACATATCTTCTTTAACATATTGATGTTGATATAAAGCCATGGCGGCATAACGACAGTACATTTGGAAGAATTCCGTAATCTTATGTTTAGGTATAAATTCGATTTTCTTTTATATACACATTTAGCAAGCGATATCGAAATGCTTCAAATCATTAGTTTAACATATTTAAGTTAATTAACCTTCTTTAACGTATTGAAGTTGATATAAAGCCATGGCGGCATAACGACAGTACATTTGGAAGAATTCCGTAATCTTATATTTAGGTATAAAGTCGATTTTGTTGTATATACGCATTTAGCAATCGATATCGAAATGCTTCAAATAACTGGTTTAACATACTTAAGTTAATTAACCTTCTTTAACGAACTAAAGTTAACAAAAAGCCATAACGGTTCATAAGTTTAACACATTTAAGTTAATAAACCTTCTTTAACGATCTGAAGTTGGAATATAGCCATGGCGGAATAACGGCAGTGCATTTAGAAGAATTCCGTTATCTTATATTTAGGTATAAATTCGATTTTCTTGTATATACACATTTAGTAATCGATATCGAGATGCTTCAAATCATTAGTTTAACATATTTAAGTTAATAAACCTTCTTTTTCTTACTGAAGTTTACATAAAGCCTTAACGGTATAACTGCACTGCATTTAGAAGAATTCCGTAATCTTATATTTAGGTATAAAGTCGATTTTCTTGTATATACACATTTTGCAATCGATATCAAAATGCTTCAAATAACTGGTTTAGCAAATCTAAGTTAATTAACCTTCTTTATCTTACTGAAGTTTACATAAAGCCATAACGACATAACGGCAGTATGTTTGGGTGAATTCCGTAATCTTTTATTTAGGTATAAAATCGCTTTTCTTGTACATACGCTAGGGTGATTCAAAAAAAAAAAATTTTTTTTTGTTCAATTGGTACTCGCAAAAATAGGTTCGTAGACACCTCTAAGAAAGCCTCTCCAAATATGAATTTTTAATTGTAACGGGAAGGTCCTCCGCCTAACGGTTTTCTATTTTTTCTTATTATCAGATAGAAACATTTATATCTCGCTTCCAACTACTTGAAAAAATATCTTGTTAATTAGGTTTTGTAGGAAATTGAATGCTCTAAAATATGGTCTCTTATGATTTTTTCGTAAACCCAACCGTTTAAAAGATTTTAATGGTTGAAATTTGACTATTTTTGGAAAAATTCTTTATTTCTTATTAATTTTATAACTCAATGAAAAAAAATTATTATGAATGAATAAACGCATAGTTTTGTAGGAAATTTACTGCTCTATAAAAATGGTCTACTATGATTTTTCGATTAAGTTAAGCGTTTACGAGATATTCATCGTCAAACATCAATGCTGCAGTTTGATAGCGCAGTTTTCATTGCTATGAAAATTTCAAAGAGGCAACATATCCCATTTGCACATATGCTTACGGCATTTTCAATTCGGTAATATGTAATTAAGAAGAGCGAGTATTAAGACAGCTTTGTTGTATTATAAAAATATAGTTGGGCACGTTTGGTTACATTGAAACAAAAAAATAGTGCATTTTTTTAATATATAATTACTGTAAATAATTTGCTTTTTTGCAGTTTGGGTATTTTCTTCGATGTTCTTTGATCACTTGCAATAAGTATTGGAATTGCTCTTCATTTTTTGTCAAGCATTGATTATATTCACTAACTAATGCAACTGCTCGTTCTGCTGAATCATTAACAACTTTCAATTGGTTAAAGTATTCTTTATTTCATACTCTGAATCAGATCCAACCTTTGTTACTGCACTTAAGGTATACGTAGAGAACGTCTCTGATTTTTCACTTGGATCAATCGCATGACTGGTAGACGGTTGATCTAAGTCTGGAATAAGATCTGTTTTACAAATTAAACGAAGAAAGTGTATAGAATTTATTCATTTTGATGACAAATTATTAAGAAAGGACTCCAAAAATTGTCAAATGTCATCTAGTCATCTATGGAAAGTTACACTACTACCTGACGTTATATTAATTAAATATCTCAGATACTTACTACTCTCACCTATTTCCATCGTAGTTGTGGTTAAGTTTGATACAGGCACATTATTAGAAAGAATCTCTTTATGGGTACTGGATTTTTGATCCAAATACAACTTTCTAATATTATCATTAAGCACTTTTATGGATTTTTCGCTCACAATGTCGAATTATTGTTCAAGATCACTCTGAAATTTCTTTTCCTTTTGGTTTTGCCCTGCACTTTTTTTATAGAAACTTTTTTGTAATTTTAACCATTGACTGTGATAGTGAAGAAATTTTTTGACTGCATTAGGAGCTCCACTAGTTGGAATCTGATTTTTTCTCCACACTTCAATAACTTGGTCAACTGTATTTTTAGCACTTTGTTTGATTGTATACTTTAAAACTTTAAGATGATAGAAAAACACAAGCATAACCTCTTTCACATTCGGTAACTTACGTTCCGAAATTCTTTGTGTAGGTATTCCGATAAAACGTATTTCTTTATTCATTGTAGGTTAATTGATGATAAATAAATTTATGTGATGATAATAAGACTTACATATTTGAAATGAATTATTTTATTACGTATGCAAGTTGATCAGTTTTAGGAACACTGAAAATAAGCTATTAAATGAATTTATTTTATCATTTGTGAAATGCCGTCGGGTAGGTAGGTAGATGATATAGCGTACGTTTTGAGCTCTTGAACCCCTTAAAATAAGATAACACAAAGGATAAAGATCCTTTTTTACAAATGTATTTCTGGAAAAAATAAGATAATACAAAGGATAAAGATCCCTTTTTTACAAATGTATTTCTGGGAAAAATAAGATAATAAGAAAAGGATGAAGATCCCTTTTTTACAAATGTATTTCTGGGAAAATAAGAATTCATATATTTGGACTACTAGATAATAATTCTAGCATAAATTTTATATACCATTTAAAATAATAAATTTAAATTGAGAAATGATATATTCCCAACCCAATTTGCATAATTTTTCTGTAAATTAACAATATTAAACTAAATATTATTTTTTTGAAAATTGTTATTTTGAAAATGTACTATATTTTTATAATACAACAAAGCTGTCTTAATACTCGCTCTTCTTAATTTCATATTACCGAATTGAAAATGCCGTAAGCATATGTGCAAATGGGATATGTTGCCTCTTTGAAATTTTCATAGCAATGAAAACTGCGCTATCAAACTGCAGCATTGATGTTTGACGATGAATATCTCGTAAACGCTTAACTTAATCGAAAAATCATAGTAGACCATTTTTATAGAGAAGTAAATTTCCTACAAAACTATGCGTTTAATCATTCATAATAATTTTTTTTCATTGAGTCATAAAACTAATAAGAAATAAAGAATTTTTCCAAAAATAGTCAAATTTCAACCATTAATATCTTTTAAACGGTTGGGTTTACGAAAAAATCATAAGAGACCATATTTTAGAGCATTCAATTTCCTACAAAACCTAATTAACAAGATATTTGTTCAAGTAGTTGGAAGCGAGATATAAATGTTTCTATCTGATAATAAGAAAAAATAGAAAACCGTTAGGCGGAGGACCTTCCCGTTACAATTAAAAATTCATATTTGGAGAGGCTTTTTTAGAGGTGTCTAAGAACCTATTTTTGCGAGTACCAATTGAAAAAAAACTTTTTTTTTTTGAATCACCCTAACATACACATTTAGCAATCAATATCGAAATGCTTCAAATCATTAATTTAGCATATTTAAGTAAATTAACCTTCTTTAACGTATTGAAGTTGATATAAAGCCATGACGGCATAACGACAGTACATTTGGAAGAATTCCGTAGTCTTATATTTAGGCATAAAGTCGATATTCTTGTATTGCAATCGATATCAAAATGCTTCAAATAACTGGTTTAGCATATTTAAAATAATTAACCTTCTTTAACGTATTGAAGGTGATATAAAGCCACGGCGGCAAACCGACAGTACATGTGGAAGAATTTCGTAATCTTATATTCAGGTATATAGTCGATTTGGTTGTATATAAGTATTTAGCAATCGATATCGAAATGCTTTAAACCATTAGTTTAACATATTTAAAATAATTAACCTTCTTTAACGTATTGAAGTTGATATAAAGCCATGGCGGCATAACGACAGTACATGTGGAAGAATTAAGTAATCTTATATTTAGGTATAAAGTCGATTTTCTTGTATATATATATTTCGCAATCGATATCGATATGCTTCAAATCATTAGTTTAACATATTTAAGTTATTTAGCCTTCTTTAACGTAATGAAGGTGATATAAAGCCATGTCGGCATAACGACAGTAGACGAATTTCGTTATCTTATATTTAGGTATATAGTCGATTTGGTTGTATATACGCATTTAGCAATCGATATCGAAATGCTTTAAATCATTAGTTTAACATATTTAAGTTAATTAACCTTCTTTAACGTATTGAAGTTGATATAAGGCCATGGCGGCATAACGACAGTACATTTGGAAGAATTCCGTAATGTTATGTTTAGGTATAAATTCGATTTTCTTTTATATACACATTTAGCAAGCGATATCGAAATGCTTCAAGTCATTAGTTTAACATATTTAAGTTAATTAACCTTCTTTAACGTATTGAAGTTTATATAAAGCCATGGCGGCATAACGACAGTACATTTGGAAGAATTCCGTAGTCTTATATTTAGGTATAAAGTCGATTTTGTTGTATATACGCATTTAGCAATGGATATCGAAACGCCTCAATTAACTGGTTTAACATACTTAAGTTAGTAAACCTTCTTTAACGAACTGAAGTTAACATAAAGCCATAACGGCAGTGCATTTAGAAGAATTCTGTTATCTTATATTTAGGTATAAAGTCGATTTTCTCTTATATACACATTAAGCAATCGATATCGAAATGCTTCAAATCATTAGTTTAACATATTTAAGTTAATAAACCTTCTTTAACGAACGGAAGTTGGCATAAAGCCATGGCGGCATAACGACAGTGCATGTAGAACAATTCCGTTATCTTATATTTAGGTATATAGTCGATTTTCTTGTATATACACATTTAGCGATCGATAACGAAATGCTTCAAATCATTAGTTTAACATAATTAAGTTAATTAACCTTATTTATCTTACTGAAGTTTACATAAAGTCATAACGGTATAACGGCAGTGTATTTGGAAGAATTCCTTAAACTTATATTTAGGTATAAAGTCGATTTTGTTGTTAATACACATTTAGCAATCGATATCGAAATGCTTCAAATCATTAGTTTAACATATTAAGTTAATAAACGTTTTTTAGCTTACTGAAGTCTACATAAAGCCTTAACGGTATAACGCCAGTGCATTTGGAAGAATTCCGTAATGCTATAATTTTATTTTTAGGTATAAAGTCGATTTTCTTGTATTTACACATTTAGCAATCGATATCGAAATGCTTTAAACCATTAGTTTAACATATTTAAAATAATTAACCTTCTTTAACGTATTGAAGGTGATATAAAGCCATGACGGCATAACGACAGTACATGTGGAAGAATTAAGTAATCTTATATTTAGGTATAAAGTCGACTTTCTTGTATATATATATTTCGCAATCGATATCAATATGCTTCAACTCATTAGTTTAATATATTTAAGTTAATCAACCTTATTTAACATATTGAAGTTGATATAAAGCCATAGCGGCATAACGGCAGTGCATGTAGATAAATTCCGTTATCCGTTACATTTGGAAGAATTCCGTAGTCTTATATTTAGGTATAAAGTCGATTTTCTTGTATATACACATTTAGCAATCGATATCGATATGCTTCAAATCATTCTTCTTCTTCTTTACTGGCGTAGACACCGCTTACGCGATTATAGCCGAGTCAACAACAGCGCGCCAGTCGTTTCTTCTCTTCGCTACGTGGCGCCAATTGGATATTCCAAGCGAGGCCAGGTCCTTCTCTACTTGGTCCTTCCAACGGAGTGGAGGTCTTCCTCTTCCTCTGCTTCCCGCGGCGGGTACTGCGTCGAATACTTTCAGAGCTGGAGTGTTTTCATCCATCCGGACAACATGACCTAGCCAGCGTAGCCGCTGTCTTTTAATTCGCTGAACTATGTCAATGTCGTCGTATATCTCGTACAGCTCATCGTTCCATCGAATGCGATATTCGCCGTGGCCAACGCGCAAAGGACCATAAATCTTTCGCAGAACCTTTCTCTCGAAAACTCGCAACGTCAACTCATCGGTTTTTGTCATCGTCCAAGCCTCTGCACCATATAGGAGGACGGGAATTATGAGAGACTTATAGAGTTTGGTTTTTGTTTGTCGAGAGAGGACTTTGCTTCTCAATTGCCTACTTAGTCCGAAGTAGCACCTGTTGGCAAGAGTTATCCTGCGTTGGATTTCTAGGCTGACATTGTTGGTGGTGTTTACGCTGGTTCCAAGATAGACGAAATTATCTACAACTTCAAAGTTATGACTGTCAACAGTGACGTGAGTGCCAAGTCGCGAGTGCGACGACTGTTTGTTTGATGACAGGAGATATTTCGTCTTGCCCTCGTTCACTGCCAGACCCATTTCTTTTGCTTCCTTGTCCAGTCTGGAGAAAGCAGAACTAACGGCGCGGGTATTGAGGCCGATGATATCAATATCATCGGCATACGCCAGCAGTTGTACACTCTTATAAAAGATAGTACCCTCTCTGTTAAGTTCTGCAGCTCGAACTATTTTCTCCAGAAGCAGGTTGAAAAAGTCGCACGATAAGGGGAAACGCCTTGTCTGAAACCTCGTTTGGTATCGAACGGCTCGGAGAGGTCCTTCCCGATTCTGACGGAGCTTTTTGTGTTGCTCAACGTCAGTTTACACAGCCGTATTAGTTTTGCGGGGATACCAAATTCAGACATCGCGGCATAAAGGCAGCTCCTTTTCGTGCTGTCGAAAGCAGCTTTCAAATCGACGAAGAGGTGGTGTGTGTCGATTCTCCTTTCACGGGTCTTTTCCAAGATTTGGCGCATCGTGAATATCTGGTCGGTTGTTGATTTACCAGGTCTAAAGCCACACTGATAAGGTCCAATCAGTTTGTTGACGGTGGGCTTTAATCTTTCACACAATACGCTCGACAGAACCTTATATGCGATATTGAGGAGGCTAATCCCACGGTAGTTGGCGCAGATTGTGGGGTCTCCTTTTTTGTGGATTGGGCATAGCACACTTAAATTCCAATCGTTGGGCATACTTTCGTCCGACCATATTTTGCAAAGAAGCTGATGCATGCACCTTATCAGCTCTTCGCCGCCGTGTTTGAATAGCTCGGCCGGCAATCCATCGGCCCCTGCCGCTTTGTTGTTTTTCAGGCGGGCAATTGCTATTCGAACTTCTTCATGGTCGGGCAATGGAACGTCTGCTCCATCGTCATCGATTGGGGTATCGGGTTCGCTTTCTCCTGGTGTTGTGCGTTCACTGCCATTCAGCAGGCTGGAGAAGTGTTCCCTCCATAATTTAAGTATGCTCTGGGCATCGGTAACTAGATCACCTTTGGGGGTTCTACAAGAGTATGCTCCGGTCTTGAAACCTTCTGTAAGCCGCCGCATCTTTTCATAGAATTTTCGAGCATTACCCCTGTCGGCCAGCTTATCAAGCTCTTCGTACTCACGCATTTCGGCCTCTTTCTTTTTCGTCTACAAATGCGTCTCGCTTCCCTCTTCAACTCTCGGTATCTATCCCATCCCGCACGTGTTGTGGTCGATCGTAACTTTGCGAGGTAGGCAGCCTGTTTTCTCTCCGCTGCGACAGGCACTCCTCTCGTACCAGCTGTTTTTGCACTTTCCGAAAACCAATGGTTTCGGTTGCAGCTGTACGTAAGGAGTTTGAAATGCCGTCCCACAGTTCCCTTATACCGAGTTGTTGCGAGTGCTCTCAGAGAGCAGGAGTGCAAGCCGAGTAGAAAAACGTTCGGCTGTTGTTGGATTGCAGCTTCTCGACGTCGAACCATCCTTGTGTTTGTTGGCGTGCGTTTTTTGCTGCACAGAGGCGGGTGCGATTTTGGCTGCAACAATATAGTGGTCCGAGTCGATGTTAGGACCTCGGAGCGCACGCACATCTAAAACACTGGAGACGTGTCTTCCGTCTATCACAACATGATCGATCTGGTTGGTGGTTTTTCGATCGGAGACAGCCAGGTAGCTTGATGTATCTTCTTATGCTGGAATCTAGTCTACAGATAACCATATTTCGGGCCCCGGCGAAGTCGATCAGCCTCAGCCCATTTGGGGATGTTTCCCGGGAGGCTGAATTTACCGACCGTAGTGCCAAAGATACCTTCTTTGCCCACCCTGGCATTGAAGTCGCCAAGCACGATTTTGACATCGTGGCGGGGGCATCTCTCATAAGTGCGCTCCAAGCACCATAAAAGGCATCTTTGGTCACATCGTCCTTCTCTTCCGTCGGGGCGTGGGCGCAAATCAGCGATTGTTAAAGAACCTCGCTTTGATGGGATTGTGGCTAGACGTTCATTCTCCGGGTGAATGATAGTACTCGGCGACGGAGTCTCTCTCCCACCAGGGACCAACACCAAACTTGCGCTCCTTTATATGGCCACTGTAGTAAATGTCACAAGGACCTACTCGTCTCTGTCCTTGTCCCGTCCATCGCATTTCTTGGACGGCGGTGATGCAGCCTTTATCTTTCGAGGACATCTACCAGCTGGGCAGCGGCACCTTCCCAATTAAGGGACCGGACATTCCAGGTGCATGCCCTCAAATCATAGTCCTTATTTCGTTTGCCATGGTCGTCATCAAAAGGGGGGTCACTCATCCGAGGCTTGTTGTTGTCTTTCATTGGGGGTGTTTTTTTACGTGGCGGGTCCCAAACCCAGCGCACAACCCTGCAGGGGTGTTTCGCCTTCTCACTTTAGCTCGCCTTCAAACGGATGTTCTTAGGCTACCCAGAGGATACTTGGTCAAAGACCGGAAGTCGTGAGCTGCTTGAGTCATATGTAAAAGAATCGTTTCTGGCCACTCCCAAGTGAATGGCGATCAGAGAACTTTCCTCACTTGCGTGAACTTCTACACATGACTCCATCCTCCGCTTCAAATCATTAGTTTAACATATTTAATTTATTTAGCCTTTTTTAACGTAATGAAGGTGATATAAAGCCATGGCGGCATAACGACAGTACATTTGGAAGAATTCCGTAATCTTATGTTTATGTATAAATTCGATTTTCTTCTATATACACATTTAGCGAGCGATATCGAAATGCTTCAAGTCATTAATTTACCAAATTTAAGTTAATTAACCTTCTTTAACGTATTGAAGTTGATATAAAGCCATGGCGGCATAACGATAGTACATTTGGAAGAATACCGTAGTCTTATATTTAGGTATAAAGTCGATTTTCTTGTATATATGCATTAAGCAATCGATATCGAAATGCTTCAAATAACTGGTTTAACATAATTAAGTTAATAAACCTTCTTTAACGAACTGAAAATAAATCCACAACGGCATAACGGCAGTGTATTTAGAAGAATTCCGTTATCGCATATTAATGTATAAAGTCGATTTTCTTGTATATACACATTTAGCAATCGATATCGAAATGCTTCAAATCATTAGTTTAACATATTTAAGTTAATAAACCTTCTTTAACGAACGGAAGTTGGCTTAAAGCTATGGCGGCATAACGGCAGTGCATTTAGAAGAAGTCCGTAATCTTATATTTATGTATAAAGTCGATTTTTTTATATATACACATTTAGCAGTCGCTATCGAAATGCTTCAAATCATAAGTTTAACATATTTAATTTAATAAACCTTCTTTAACGAACGGAAGTTGGCGTAAAGCCACGGCGGCATAACGGCAGTGCATTTAGAAGAACTCCGTAATCTTATATTTAAGTATAAAGTCGATTTTCTTGTATATACACATTTAGCAATCGATATCGATATGCTTCAAATCATTAGTTTAACATATTTAAGTTAATTATCCTTCTTTTTCTTACTGAAGTTTACATAAAGCCATAACGTTATAACGGCAGTGCATTTGGAAGAATTCCGTAATCTTATATTTAGGAAGAAAGTCGATTTTTTGTATATACACATTAAGCAATCGATATCGAGATGGTTCAACTCATTAGTTTAACATATTTAAGTTAATATACCTTCTTTAACGATCAGAAGTTTGCATATAGCCATGATGGCATAACGGCAGTGCATGTAGAAGAATTCCGTAATCTTATATTTAGGTATAAAGTCGATTTTCTTGTATATACACATTTAGCTATCGATATCGGAATGCTTCAAATCATTAGTTTAATATATTTAAGCTAATAAAGCTTCTTTAAGGCACTCAAGTTAACATAAAGCCATGGCGCCATAACGGCAGTGTATGTAGAAGAATTCCGTAATGTTATATTTAGGTATAAAGTCGATTTTGTTGTTAATACACACTTAGCAATCGATATCGAAATGCTTCAAATCATTAGTTTAACATATTAAGTTAATAAACGTTTTTTAGCTTACTGAAGTCTACATAAAGCCTTAACGGTATAAGGCCAGTGCATTTGGAAGAATTCCGTAATGCTATAATTTTATTTTTAGGTATAAAGTCGATTTTCTTGTATTTACACATTTAGCAATCGATATCGAAATGCTTTAAACCATTAGTTTAACATATTTAAAATAATTAACCTTCTTTAACGTATTGAAGGTGATATAAAGCCATGGCGGCATAACGACAGTACATGTGGAAGAATTAAGTAATCTTATATTTAGGTATAAAGTCGATTTTCTTGTATATATATATTTCGCAATCGATATTGAAATGCTTCAGATAACTGGTTTAACATATTTAAGTTAATAAATCTCCTCTAGCGAACTGAAGTTGACATATTTAGGTATAAAGTCGTTTTTGTTGTACATACACATTTAGCAATCGATATCGAAATGCTTCAAATCATTAGTTTAACATATTTAAGTTAATAAACCTTCTTTAACGAACGGAAGTTGGCTTAAAGCTATGGCGGCATAACGACAGTGCATTTAGAAGAATTCCGTAATTTTATATTTAGGTATAAAATCGATTTTGTTGTATATACGCATTTAGCAGTCGACATCGAAATGCTTCAAATCATTAGTTTAACATATTTAAGTTAATTAACCTTCTTTAACGTATTGAAGTTGATATAAAGCCATGGCTGCATAACGACAGTGCATGTAGACGAATTTCGTAATCTTATATTTAGATATATAGTCGATTTTCTTATATTTACAAATTTAGCAGTCGATATCGAAAATCTTCAAATCATTAGTTTAACATATTTAAGTTAATTAACCTTCTTAAACGTAATGAAGGTGATATAAAGCCATGGCGGCATAACGACAGTGCATTTAGAAGAATTCCGTAATCTTATATTTAGGTATAAAATCGATTTTGTTGTATATACGCATTTAGCAGTCGACATCGAAATGCTTCAAATCATTAGTTTAACATATTTAAGTTAATTAACCTTCTTTAACGTATTGAAGTTGATATAAAGCCAAGGCGGCATAACGACAGTACATTTTGAAGAATTCCGTAGTCTTATATTTATGTATAAAGTCGATTTTCTTGTATATACACATTTAGCAATCGATATCGATATGCTTCAAATCATTAGTTTAACATATATAATTTATTTAGCCTTCTTTAACGTAATGAAGGTGATATAAAGACATGGCGGCATAACGACAGTACATTTGGAAGAATTCCGTAATCTTATGTTTATGTATAAATTCGATTTTCTTCTATATACACATTTAGCGAGCGATATCGAAATGCTTCAAATCATTAATTTACCAAATTTAAGTTAATTAACCTTCTTTAACGTATTGAAGTTGATATAAAGCCATGGCGGCATAACGACAGTACATTTGGAAGAATACCGTAGTCTTATATTTAGGTATAAAGTCGATTTTCTTGTATATATGCATTAAGCAATCGATATCGAAATGCTTCAAATAACTGGTTTAACATAATTAAGTTAATAAACCTTCTTTAACGAACTGAAAATAAATCCACAACGGCATAACGGCAGTGTATTTAGAAGAATTCCGTTATCGCATATTAATGTATAAAGTCGATTTTCTTGTATATACACATTTAGCAATCGATATCGAAATGCTTCAAATCATTAGTTTAACATATTTAAGTTAATAAACCTTCTTTAACGAACGGAAGTTGGCTTAAAGCTATGGCGGCATAACGGCAGTGCATTTAGAAGAATTCCGTAATCTTATATTTATGTATAAAGTCGATTTTTTTATATATACACATTTAGCAGTCGCTATCGGAATGCTTCAAATCATAAGTTTAACATATTTAATTTAATAAACCTTCTTTAACGAACGGAAGTTGGCGTAAAGCCACGGCGGCATAACGGCAGTGCATTTAGAAGAACCCCGTAATCTTATATTTAAGTATAAAGTCGATTTTCTTGTATATACACATTTAGCAATCGATATCGATATGCCTCAAATCATTAGTTTAACATATTTAAGTTAATTATCCTTCTTTTTCTCACTGAAGTTTACATAAAGCCATAACGTTATAACGGCAGTGCATTTGGAAGAATTCCGTAATCTTATATTTAGGAAGAAAGTCGATTTTTTGTATATACACATTAAGCAATCGATATCGAGATGGTTCAACTCATTAGTTTAACATATTTAAGTTAATATACCTTTTTTAACGATCAGAAGTTTGCATATAGCCATGATGGCATAACGGCAGTGCATGTAGAAGAATTCCGTAATCTTATATTTAGGTATAAAGTCGATTTTCTTGTATATACACATTTAGCTATCGATATCGGAATGCTTTAAATCATTAGTTTAATATATTTAAGCTAATAAAGCTTCTTTAACGCACTGAAGTTAACATAAAGCCATGGCGCCATAACGGCAGTGTATGTAGAAGAATTCCGTAATCTTATATTTAGGTATAAAGTCGATTTTATTGTTAATACACACTTAGCAATCGATATCGAAATGCTTCAAATCATTAGTTTAACATATTAAGTTAATAAACGTTTTTTAGCTTACTGAAGTCTACATAAAGCCTTAACGGTATAAGGCCAGTGCATTTGGAAGAATTGCGTAATCTTATATTTAGGAAGAAAGTCGATTTTTTGTATATACACATTAAGCAATCGATATCGAGATGGTTCAACTCATTAGTTTAACATATTTAAGTTAATATACCTTTTTTAACGATCAGAAGTTTGCATATAGCCATGATGGCATAACGGCAGTGCATGTAGAAGAATTCCGTAATCTTATATTTAGGTATAAAGTCGATTTTCTTGTATATACACATTTAGCTATCGATATCGGAATGCTTCAAATCATTAGTTTAATATATTTAAGCTAATAAAGCTTCTTTAACGCATTGAAGTTAACATAAAGCCATGGCGCCATAACGGCAGTGTATGTAGAAGAATTCCGTAATCTTATATTTAGGTATAAAGTCGATTTTATTGTTAATACACACTTAGCAATCGATATCGAAATGCTTCAAATCATTAGTTTAACATATTAAGTTAATAAACGTTTTTTAGCTTACTGAAGTCTACATAAAGCCTTAACGGTATAAGGCCAGTGCATTTGGAAGAATTCCGTAATGCTATAATTTTATTTTTAGGTATAAAGTCGATTTTCTTTTATTTACACATTTAGCAATCGATATCGAAAATCTTCAAATCATTAGTTTAACATATTTAAGTTAATTAACCTTCTTAAACGTAATGAATGTGATATAAAGCCATGGCGGCATAACGACAGTACATGTGGAAGAATTAAGTAATCTTATATTTAGGTATAAAGTCGATTTTCTTGTATATATATATTTCGCAATCGATATTGAAATGCTTCAGATAACTGGTTTAACATATTTACGTTAATAAACCTCCTCTAGCGAACTGAAGTTGACATATTTAGGTATAAAGTCGTTTTTGTTGTACATACACATTTAGCAATCGATATCGAAATGCTTCAAATCATTAGTTTAACATATTTAAGTTAATAAACCTTCCTTAACGAACGGAAGTAGGCTTAAAGCTATGGCGGCATAACGACAGTGCATTTAGAAGAATTCCGTAATTTTATATTTATAAAAAATCGATTTTGTTGTATATACGCATTTAGCAGTCGACATCGAAATGCTTCAAATCATTAGTTTAACATATTTAAGTTAATTAACCTTCTTTAACGTATTGAAGTTGATATAAAGCCATGGCTGCATAACGACAGTGCATGTAGACGAATTTCGTAATCTTATATTTAGATATATAGTCGATTTTCTTATATTTACAAATTTAGCAGTCGATATCGAAAATCTTCAAATCATTAGTTTAACATATTTAAGTTAATTAACCTTCTTAAACGTAATGAAGGTGATATAAAGCCATGGCGGCATAACGACAGTGCATTTAGAAGAATTCCGTAATCTTATATTTAGGTATAAAATCGATTTTGTTGTATATACGCATTAAGCAGTCGACATCGAAATGCTTCAAATCATTAGTTTAACATATTTAAGTTAATGAACCTTCTTTAACTTATTGAAGTTGATATAAAGCCAAGGCGGCATAACGACAGTACATTTGGAAGAATTCCGTAGTCTTATATTTATGTATAAAATCGATTTTCTTGTATATACAAATTTAGAAATCGATATCGAAATGCTGCAAATCATTAGTTTAACATATTTAAATTAATAGACCTTCTTTAACGATCTGAAGTGGGCATATAGCCATGGCGGCATAACGGCTGTGCATATAGAAGAATTCCATAATCTTATATTTAGGTATAAAGTCGATTTTCTTGTAAATACATATACAAATACATATAAAGCAGTCGATAGCGAAATGCTTCAAACCATTAGTTTAACATATTTAAGTTAGTTAACCTTCTTTAACGTAATGAAGGTGATATAATGCCATGGCGGCATAACCACAGTGCATTTAAAAGAATTCCGTAATCTTATATTTAGGTATAAAGTCGATTTTGTTGTATATACGCATTTAGCAATCGATATCGAAATGCTTCAAATCATTAGTTTAACATATTTAAGTTAATTAACCTTCTTTAACGTATTGAAGTTGATATAAAGCCATGACGGCATAACGACAGTACATTTGGAAGAATTCCGTAGTCTTATATTTATGTATAAAGTCGATTTTCTTGTATATACACATTAAGCAATCGATATCGAAATGCTTCAAATAATAAGTTTAACATATTTAAGTTAATAAACCTTCTTTAACGAGCGGAAGTTGGCTTAACGCCATGGCGGCATAGTGGCAGTGCATTTAGAAGAATTCCGTAATCTTATATTTAGGTATAAAGTCGATTTTTTTGTTTATGCACATTTAGCTATCGATATCGAAGTGCTTCAAATCATAAGTTTAACATATTAAGTTAATAAACATTTTTTAGCATACTGAAGCTTACTTAAAGCCATGACTTAAAGCCATGACGGTATAACGGCAATGCATTTAGAAGAATTCCGTAATGTTATAGATTTATATTTAGGTATAAAGTCGATTTTTTGTATATATACATTTCGCAATCGATATCGAAATGCTTCAGATAACTGGTTTAAAATATTTAATTTAATAAACCTCCTTTAGCGAACTGAAGTTGACAAAAAGCCATAACGGCACTGCATTTGGAAAAATTCCGTAGTCTTATATGTAGGCATAAAGTCCATTTTCTTGTATATACACATTTAGCAATCGATATCGAAATGCTTCAAATCATTAGTTTAACATATTTAAGTTAATTAACCTTCTTTAACGAACGGAAGTTGGCATAAAGCCATGGCGGCATAACGGCAGTGCATTTAGAAGAATTCCGTAATCTTATATTTAGGTATAAAGTCGATTTTCTCGTATATACACATTAAGCAATCGATAACGAAATGCTTCAAATCATTAGTTTAACATATTTAAGTTAATTAACCTTCTTTATCTGACTGAAGTTTACATAAAGCCATAACGGTATAACGCCAGTGCATTTGGAAGAATTCCGTTAACTTATATTTAGGTATAATGTCGATTTTGATGTATATACACATTTAGCAATCGATATCGAGATGCTTCAAATCATTAGTTTAACATATTTAAGTTAATTAACCTTATTTTCTTACTGAAGTTTACGTAAAGCCATAACGGTATAACGGCAGTGCATTTGGAAGAATTCCGTAATATTAAATGTAGGTATAAAGTCGATTTTGTTGTATATACACATTTAGCAATCGATATCGAGATGGTTCAACTCATTAGTTTAACATATTTAAGTTAATTAAGCCTCTCTGTCTTACTGAAATCTACATAAAGCCTTAACGGCATAACAGCAGTGCATTTATAAGAATTCCGTTGTCTTATTCTTCTTCTTCTCTTCTTCTTTACTGGCGTAGACACCGCTTACGCGATTATAGCCGAGTCAACAACAGCGCGCCAGTCGTTTCTTCTCTTCGCTACTTGGCGCCAATTGGATATTCCAAGCGAGGCCAGGTCCTTCTCCACTTGGTCCTTCCAACGGAGTGGAGGTCTTCCTCTTCCTCTGCTTCCCGCGGCGGGTACTGCGTCGAATACTTTCAGAGCTGGAGTGTTTTCATCCATCCGGACAACATGACCTAGCCAGCGTAGCCGCTGTCTTTTAATGCGCTGAACTATGTCAATGTCGTCGTATATCTCGTACAGCTCATCGTTCCATCGAATGCGATATTCGCCGTGGCCAACGCGCAAAGGACCACAAATCTTTCGCAGAACCTTTCTCTCGAAAACTCGCAACGTCGACTCATCCGTTGTTGACATCGTCCAAGCCTCTGCACCATATAGCAGGACGGGAATTATGAGTGACTTATTGAGTTTGGTTTTTGTTTGTCGAGAGAGGACTTTGCTTCTCAATTGCCTACTTAGTCCGAAGTAGCACCTGTTGGCAAGAGTTATCCTGCGTTGGATTTCTAGGCTGACATTGTTGGTGGTGTTTACGCTGGTTCCAAGATAGACGAAATTATCTACAACTTCAAAGTTATGACTGTCAACAGTGACGTGAGTGCGACGACTGTTTGTTTGATGACAGGAGATATTTCGTCTTGCCCTCGTTCACTGCCAGACCCATTTCTTTTGCTTCCTTGTCCAGTCTGGAGAAAGCAGAACTAACGGCGCGGGTGTTGAGGCCGATGATATCAATATCATCGGCATACGCCAGCAGTTGTACACTCTTATAGAAGATGGTACCTTCTCTGTTGAGTTCTGCAGCTCGGACTATTTTCTCCAGAAGCAGGTTGAAAAAGTCGCACGATAAGGAATCGCCTTGTCTGAAACCTCGTTTGGTATCGAACGGCTCGGAGAGGTCCTTCCCGATTCTGACGGAGCTTTTCGTGTTGCTCAACGTCAGCTTGCACAGCCGTATTAGTTTTGCGGGGATACCAAATTCAGACATCGCGGCATAAAGGCAGCTCCTTTTCGTGCTGTCGAAAGCAGCTTTGAAATCGACGAAGAGGTGGTGTGTGTCGATTCTCCTTTCACGGGTCTTTTCCAAGATTTGGCGCATCGTGAATATCTGGTCGGTTGTTGATTTACCAGGTCTAAAGCCACACTGATAAGGTCCAATCAGTTGGTTGACGGTGGGCTTTAATCTTTCACACAATACGCTCGACAGAACCTTATATGCTATGTTGAGGAGGCTAATCCCACGGTAGTTGGCGCAGATTGTGGGGTCTCCTTTTTTGTGGATTGGGCATAGCACACTTAAATTCCAATCGTTTGGCATACTTTCGTCTGACCATATTTTGCAAAGAAGCTGATGCATGCACCTTATCAGTTCTTCGCCGCCGTGTTTGAATAGCTCGGCCGGCAATCCGTCGGCCCCTGCCGCTTTGTTGTTCTTCAGGCGGGCAATTGCTATTCGAACCTCTTCATGGTCGGGCAATGGAACGTCTGCTCCATCGTCATCGATTGGGGTATCGGGTTCGCTTTCTCCTGGTGCTGTGCGTTCACTGCCATTCAGCAGGCTGGAGAAGTGTTCCCTCCATAATTTAAGTATGCTCTGGGCATCGGTGGCTAGATCACCTTGGGGGGTTCTACAAGAGTATGCTCCGGTCTTGAAACCTTCTGTAAGCCGCCGCATCTTTTCGTAGAATTTTCGAGCATTACCCCTGTCGGCCAGCTTATCAAGCTCTTCGTACTCACGCATTTCGGCCTCTTTCTTTTTCAGTCTACAAATGCGTCTCGCTTCCCTCTTCAACTCTCGGTATCTATCCCATCCCGCACGTGTTGTGGTCGA
Source organism: Bactrocera correcta (assembly GCA_027475135.1). Lineage (NCBI taxonomy): Eukaryota > Metazoa > Arthropoda > Insecta > Diptera > Tephritidae > Bactrocera > Bactrocera correcta. The sequence continues at coordinate 14,118,891 of CM050324.1, forward strand.
TCGTAACGTGCGAGGTAGGCAGCCTGTTTTCTCTCCGCTGCGACAGGGCACTCCTCATCGTACCAGCTGTTTTTTTGCACTTTCCGAAAACCAATGGTTTCGGTTGCAGCTGTACGTAAGGAGTTTGAAATGCCGTCCCACAGTTCCCTTATACCGAGTTGTTGCCGAGTGCTCTCAGAGAGCAGGAGTGCAAGCCGAGTAGAAAAACGCTCAGCTGTTTGTTGCGATTGCAGCTTCTCGACGTCGAACCATCCTTGTGTTTGTTGGCGTGCGTTTTTTGCTGCACAGAGGCGGGTGCGAATTTTGGCTGCAACAATATAGTGGTCCGAGTCGATGTTAGGACCTCGGAGCGCACGCACATCTAAAACACTGGAGACGTGTCTTCCGTCTATCACAACATGATCGATCTGGTTGGTGGTTTTTCGATCAGGAGACAGCCAGGTAGCTTGATGTATCTTCTTATGCTGGAATCTAGTACTACAGATAACCATATTTCGGGCCCCGGCGAAGTCGATCAGCCTCAGCCCATTTGGGGATGTTTCCTCGCGGAGGCTGAATTTACCGACCGTAGTGCCAAAGATACCTTCTTTGCCCACCCTGGCATTGAAGTCGCCAAGCACGATTTTGACATCGTGGCGGGGGCATCTCTCATAAGTGCGCTTCAAGCACTCATAAAAGGCATCTTTGGTCACATCGTCCTTCTCTTCCGTCGGGGCGTGGGCGCAAATCAGCGATGTGTTGAGGAACCTCGCTTTGATGTGGATTGTGGCTAGACGTTCATTCTCCGGGGTGAATGATAGTACTCGGCGACGGAGTCTCTCTCCCACCACGAACCCAACACCAAACTTGCGCTCCTTTATATGGCCACTGTAGTAAATGTCACAAGGACCTACTCGTCTCTGTCCTTGTCCCGTCCATCGCATTTCTTGGACGGCGGTGATGCCAGCCTTTATCTTTTCGAGGACATCTACCAGCTGGGCAGCGGCACCTTCCCAATTAAGGGACCGGACATTCCAGGTGCATGCCCTCAAATCATAGTCCTTATTTCGTTTGCCATGGTCGTCATCAAAATGGGGGGCTCTCATCCGAGGCTGTTTATGATTTTTCATTGGGGGTGTTTTTTTACGTGGCGGGTCCCAAACCCAGCGCACAACCCTATGCAGGGGTGTTTCGCCTTCTCACTTTAGCTCGCCTTCAAACGGATGTTCTTAGGCTACCCAGAGGATACTTGGTCAAAGACCGGAAGTCGTGAGCTGCTTGAGTCATATGTAAAAGAATTGTTTCTGGCCACTCCCAAGTGAATGGCGGTCAGAAAACTTTCCTCACTTGCGTGAAAACATGACTCCATCCTCCGTTGTCTTATATTTAGGTATAATGTCGATTTGGTTGTATATACACATTTAGCAATCGATATCGAGATGCTTCAAATCATTAGTTTAACATATTTAAGTTAATTAAGCCTCTCTGTCTTACTGAAATCTACATAAAGCCTTAACGGCATAACAGCAGTGCATTTATAAGAATTCCGTAATCTTATATTTAGGTATAAAGTCGATTTTCTTGTATATACACATTTAGCAATTGATAACAAAATGCTTCAAATCATTAGTTTAACATATTTAAGTTAATTAACCTTCTTTATCTTACTGAAGTTTACATAAAGCCATAAGGGTATAACGGCAGTGCATTTGGAAGAATTCCGTAAACTTATATTTAGGTAAAATGCCGGTTTTGTTGTATATACACATTAGAAATCGATATCGAGATGGTTCAACTCATTAGTTTAACATATTTAAGTTAATAAACATTTTTTATCTTACTGAAGTTGGCTTAAAGCCATGGCGGCATAACGGCAGTGCATTTAGAAGAATTCCGTAATCTTATATTTAGGTATAAAGTCGATTTTCTTGTATTTACACATTTAGCAATCGATATCGAAATGCATCAAATAACTGGTATAGCATATTAAGGTTAATTAACCTTCTTTATCTTACTGAAGTTTACATAAAGCCATAACGGCATAACGGCAGTATATTTATATGAATTCCGTTATCTTATATTTAGGTATACAGTCGATTTTAATGTACATACACATTTAGCAATCGATATCGAAATGCTTCAAATCATTAGTTTAACATATTTAAGTTATTTAACCTTCTTTAACGTAATGAAGGTGATATAAAGCCATGGCGGCATAACGACGGTGCATTTAGAAGAATTCCGTAATCTTATATTTAGGAATAAAGTCGATTTTGTTCTATATACGCATCTAGCAATCGATATCGAAATGCTTCAAATCATTAGTTTAACATATTTAACTTAATTAACCTCCTTTAACGTATTGAAGTTGATATAAAGCCATGGCGGCATAACGACAGTACATTTGGAAGAATTCCGAAATCTTATATTTAAGTATAAAGTCGATTTTGTTATATATACACATTTAGCAATCGATATCGAAATGCTTCAAATAATTAGTTTAACATATTTAAGTTAATAAACCTTCTTTAACGACCGGAAGTTGGCTTAAAGCCATGGCGGCATAACGGCAGTGCATTTAGAAGAATTCCGTAATCTGATATTTAGGTATAAAGTCGATTTTCTTGTATATACACATTTAGCATTTGATAACGAAATGCTTCAAATCATTAGTTTAACATATTTAAGTTAATTAACCTTTTTTTATCTGACTGAAGTTTACATATAGCCATAACGGTATAACGCCGGTGCATTTGGAAGAATTCCGTAAACTTATATTTAAGTATAATGTCGATATTGATGTATATACTCATTTAGCAATCGATATCGAGATGCTTCAAATCATTAGTTTAACATATTTAAGTTAATTAACCTTATTTTCTTACTGAAGTTTACGTAAAGCCATAACGGTATAACGGCAGTGCATTTGGAAGAATTCCGTTATCTTATATTTAGGTATAAAGTGGATTTTGTTGTATATACACATTTAGCAATCGATATCGAGATGGTTCAACTCATTACTTTAACGTATTTAAGTTAATCAAGCCTCTCTGTCTTACCGAAATCTATATATAGGCTTGTTGTCGATTTTGTTATATATACAAATTTAGCAATCGATATCGAGATGCTCCAATTCATTAGTTTAACATATTTAAGTTAATTAACCTTCTTTATCTGACTGAAGCTTACGTAAAGCCATAACGGTATAACGGCATTGCATTTGGAAGAATTTCCTAATCTTATATTTAGGTATAAAGTCGATTTTGTTGTACATACACATTTAGCAATCGATATCGAGATGGTTCAAATCATTAGTTTAACATATTTAAGTTAATTAACCTTATTTTCTTACTGAAGTTTACGTAAAGCCATAACGGTATAACGGCAGTGCATTTATAAGAATTCCGTTGTCTTATATTTAGGTATAATGTCGATTTTGTTGTATATACACATTTAGCAATCGTTATCGAGATGCTTCAAATAACTGGTTTAGCATATTAAGGTTAATTAACCTTCTTTATCTTACTGAAGTTTACATAAAGCCATAACGGCATAACGGCCGTATATTTATATGAATTCCGTTATCTTATATTTAGGTATACAGTCGATTTTGCTGTACATATACATTTAGCAATCGATATCGAAATGCTTCAAATCATTAGTTTAACATATTAAGTTAATAAACGTTTTTTAGCTTACTGAAGTCTACATAAAGCCTTAACGGTATAACGCCAGTGCATTTGGAAGAATTCCGTAATGCTATAATTTTATTTTTAGGTATAAAGTCGATTTTCTTGTATTTACACATTTAGCAATCGATATCGAAATGCTTTAAACCATTAGTTTAACATATTTAAAATAATTAACCTTCTTTAACGTATTGAGGGTGATATAAAGCCAAGGCGGCATAACGACAGTACATGTGGAAGAATTAAGTAATCTTATATTTAGGTATAAAGTCGATTTTCTTGTATATATATATCTCGCAATCGATATTGAAATGCTTCAGATAACTGGTTTAACATATTTAAGTTAATAAACCTCCTCTAGCGAACTGAAGTTGACATATTTAGGTATAAAGTCGATTTTCTTGTAAATACACATTTAGCTATCGATATCGAAATGCTTCAAATCATTAGTTAAACATACTAAGTTAATAAACATTTTCTAGCTTACTGAAGTCTACATAAAGCCTTAACGGTATAAAGGCAGTGCATTTAGAAGAATTCCGTAATGTTATAATTTTATATTTAGGTATAAAGTCGATTTTCTTGTATTTACACATTTAGTAGTCGATATCGAAATGCTTCAAACCATAAGTTTAACATATTTAAAATAATTAACCTTCTTTAATGTATTGAAGTTGATACAAAGCCACGGCGGCATAACGACAGTACATTTGGAAGAATTCCCTAATCTTATAATTAGGTATAAAGTCGAATTTCTTGTATACACACATTTAGCAATCGATATCGAAATGCTTCAAATCATTAGTTTAACATATTTAAGTTAATAAACCTTCTTTAACGCACTGAGGTCTACATAAAGCCTTAACGGTATAACTGCACTGCATTTAGAAGAATTCCGTTATCTTATAATTAGGTATAAATTCGACTTTCTTGTATATACTCATTTAGCAAGCGATATCGAAATGCTTCAAATCATTAGTTTAACATATGTAAGTTAATTAACCTTCTTTAACGTAATGAAGGTAATATAAAGCCATGGCGGCATAACGACAGTGCATTTAGAAGAATTCCGTAATCTTATATTTAGGTATAGAATCGATTTTGTTGTATATACGCATTGAGCAATCGACATCGAAATGCTTCAAATCATTAGTTCAACATATTTACGTTAATAAACCTTCTTTAACGTATTGAAGTTGATATAAAGCCATGGCGGCATAACGACAGTACATTTGGAAGAATTCCGTAATCTGATGTTAAGGTATAAATTCGATTTTCTTTTATATACACATTTAGCAGGCGATATCGAAATGCTTCAAATCATTAGTTTAACATATTTAAGTTAATTAACCTTCTTTAACGTATTGAAGTTGATATAAAGCCATGGTGGCATAACGACAGTACATTTGGGTGAATTCCGTAATCTTTTATTTAGGTACAAAATCGATTTTCTTGTATATACACATTTAGCAATCGATATCGAAATGCTTCAGCTCACAAGTTTAACATATTTAAATTAATAGACCTTCTTTAACGATCTGAAGTGGGCATATAGACATGGTGGCATAACGGCAGTGCATATAGAAGAATTCCACAATCTTATATTTAGGTATAAAGTCGATTTTCTTGTAAATACACATTTAGCTATCGATATCGAAATGCTTCAAATCATTAGTTAAACATACTAAGTTAATAAACATTTTTTAGCTTACTGAAGTCTACATAAAGCCTTAACGGTATAACGGCACTGCATTTAGAAGAATTCCGTAATGTTTCTTGTATTTACATATATAGCAGTCGATAGCGAAATGCTTCAAACCATTAGTTTAACATATTTAAAATAATTAACCTACTTTAACGTATCGAAGTTGATACAAAGCCATGGCGGCATAACGACAGTACATTTGGAAGATTTCCCTAATCTTATATTTAGGTATAAAGTCGATTTTCTTGAGTATACACATTTAGCAATCGATATCGAGATGCTTCAAATCATTAGTTTAACATATCAAAGTTAATAAACCTTCTTTAACGCACTGAAGTCTACATAGTGCCATAACGGCATAACGGCTGTGTATGTAGAAGAATTCCGTTATCATATATTTAGGTATAAATTCGACTTTCTTGTATATACTCATTTAGCAAGCGATATCGAAATGCTTCAAATTATTAGTTTAACATATTTAAGTTAATTAACCTTCTTTAACGTATTGAAGTTGATATATAGCCATGGCGGCATAACGACAGTACAGTTTGAAGAATTCCGTAATCTTATTATTAGGTATAAATTCGATTTTCTTGTATATACACATTTAGCAATCGATATCGAAATGCTTCAAGTCATTAGTTTAACATATTTAAGTTAATTAATCCTCTTTATCTTACTGAAGTCTACAAAAGCCATAACGGCAGTATATTTGGGTGAATTCCGTAATCTTTTATTTAGGTATAAAATCGATTTTCTTGTGTATACACATTTAGCAAACGATATCGAAATGATTCAGCTCATAAGTTTAACATATTTAAGTTAATAAACCTTCTTTAACGATCTGAAGTGGGCACATAGCCATGGCGGCATAGCGGCGGTGCATGTAGAAGAATTACATAATCTTATATTTAGGTATAGAGTAGATTTTCTTGTAAATACACATTTAGCTATCGATATCGAAATGCTTGAAATCATCAGTTAAACATACTAAATTAATAAAAAATTTTTAGCTTACTGAAGTCTACATAAAGCCTTAACGGTATAACGGCAGTGCATTTAGAAGAATTCCGTAATCTTATATTTAGGTATAAAGCCGATTTTCTTGTATTTACTCATTTAGTAGTCGATATCGAAATGCTTCAAACCATAAGTTTAAAATATTTAAAATAATTAACCTTCTTTAACGTATTGAAGTTGATACAAAGCCATGGCGGCATAACGACAGTGCATTTAGAGGAATTCCGTAATCTTATATTTAGGTATAAAGTCGATTTTGTTGTATATGCGCATTTAGCAATCGATATCGAAATGCTTCAAATCATTAGTTTAACATATTTAAGTTAATAAACTTCCTTTAGCGAACTGAAGTTGACATATTTAGATATAAAGTCGATTTTGTTGTACATACACATTTAGCAATCGATATCGAAATGCTTCAAATCATTAGTTTAACATATTTAAGTTAATTAACCTTCTTTAACGTACTGAAGGCGATATAGAGCCATGGCTGCATAACGACAGTGCATTTATAAGAATTTCGTAATCTTATATTTAGGTATAAAGTCGATTTTGTTGTATACACACAATAAGCAATCGATATCGAGATGCTTCAACCCATTAGTTTAACATATTTAAGTTAATAAACCTTCTTTAATGAACTGGGGTTGGCATAAAGCCATGGCGGAATAACGGCAGTGCATTTATAAGAATTTCGTAATTTATATTTAGGTATAAAGTCGATTTTGTTGTATACACACAATTAGCAATCGATATCGAAATGATTCAAATCATTAGTTTAACATATTTAAGTTAATAAACGTTCTTTAACGAACTGAAGTTGGCACAAAGCCATGGCGGCATAACGGCAGTGCATTTATAAGAATTTCGTAATCTTATATTTAGGTATAAAGTCGATTTTGTTGTATACACACAATTAGCTATCGATATCGAAATGCTTCAAATCATTAGTTTAACATATTTAAGTTAATTAACCTTCTTTAACGTAATGAAGGTGATATAAAGCCATGGCGGCATAACGACAGTACATTTGGAAGAATTCCGCAATCTTATGTTTAGGTATAAAGTCGATTTTCTTGTATATACACATTTAGCTATCGATATCGAAATGCTTCAAATCATTAGTTTAACATATTTAAGTTAATTAACCTTCTTTAACGTAATGAAGGTGATATAAAGCCATGGCGGCATAACGACAGTACATTTGGAAGAATTCCGCAATCATATATTTAAGTATAAAGTCGATTTTCTTGTATATACACATTTAGCTATCGATATCGAAATGCTTCAAATCATTAGTTTAACATATTAAGTTAATAAACGCTTTTTAGCTTACTGAAGTCTACATAAAGCCTTAACAGTAAAACGGCAGTGCATTTAGAAGAATTCCGTAATGTTATAATTTTATATTTAGGTACAAAGTCGATTTTCTCGTGTTTATACATTTAGCAATATATATCGAAATGCTTCAAATAACTGGTTTAGCATATATATATTAATTAACCTTCTTTATCTTACTGAAGTATACATAAAGCGATAACGGCATAACGGCAGTATATTTATATGAATTCCGTTATCTTATATTTAGGTATAAAGTCGATTTTATTGTATATACGCATTTAGCAATCGATATCGAGATGCTTCAATTCATTAGTTTAACATAATAAAGTTAATAAACCTTCTTTAACGAGCTGAAGTTGGCATAAAGCCATGGCGGCATAACGGCAGTGCATGTAGAAGAATTTCGTTATCTTATATTTAGGTACAAAGCCGATTTTCTTGTATATACACATTAAGCAATCGATATCGAAATGCTTCAAATCATTAGTTTAACATATTTAAGTTAATTAACCTTCTTTAATGTAATGAAGGTGATATAAAGCCATGGCGGCATAACGACATTGCAGGTAGAAGAGTTCCGTAATCTTATATTTAGGTATATAGTCGATTTTCTTGTATTTACCCATTTAGCAATCGATACCGAAAATCTTCAAATCATTAGTTTAACATATTTAAGTTAGTTAACCTTCTTTAACGTAATGAAGGTGATATAAAGCCATGGCGGCATAACGGCAGTGCATGTAGGAGAATTACATAATCTTATATTTAGGTATAAAGTCGATTTTCTTGTATATACACATTTAGCTATCGATATCGAAATGCTTCAAATCATTAGTTTAACATATTAAGTTAATAAACGCTTTTTAGCTTACTGAAGTCTACATAAACCCTTAACAGTATAACGGCAGTGCATTTAGAAGAATTCCGTAATGTTATAATTTTATACTTAGGTACAAAGTCGATTTTCTCGTGTTTATACATTTAGCAATATATATCGAAATGCTTCAAGTTTACTACTGGTTTAGCATATTTAAGTTAATTAACCTTCTTTATCTTACTGAAGTATACATAAAGCGATAACGGCAGTATATTTATATGAATTCCGTTATCTTATATTTAGGTATAAAGTCGATTTTATTGTACATACACATTTTACAATCGATATCGAAATGCTTTAATCATTAGCTTAACATATTTAAGTTAATAAACCTTCTTTAACGCACTGAAGTCTACATAAAGCCTTAACGGTATAACTGCAGTGCATGTAGAAGAATTCCGTAATCTTATATTTAAGTATAAAGTCGATTTTCTTGTATTTACATATTTAGCAATCGATATCGAAATGCTTCAAATCATTAGTTTAACATATTTAATTTTATTAGCCCTCTCTGTCTTACTGAAGTCTATATAAAGCCTTAACGGTATAACGGCAGTGCATTTAGAAGAATTCCGTTATCTCATATTTAGGAATAAATTTGATTTTCTTGTATGTACACATTTAGCAAGCGATATCGAAATGCTTGAGATCATTAGTTGAACATATTTAAGTAAATTAACCTTCTTTGACGTAATGAAGTTGATATAAAGCCATGGCGGCATAACGGCAGTGCATTTAGAAAAATTCCGTAGTCTTATATTTAGGTATAAAGTCGATTTTCTTGTATATACACATTTAGCATTCGATAACGGAATACTTCAAATCATTAGTTTAACATATTTAAAATAATTAACCTTCTTTATCTTACTGAAGTTTACATGAAGCCATAACGGTGTAACGGCAGTGCATTTGGAAGAATTCCGTAATCTTATATTTAGGTATAATGTCGATTTTGTTGTATATACACATTTAGCAAACGATATCGAAATGCTTCAGCTCATAAGTTTAACATATTTATGTTAATAAACCTTCTTTAACGATCTGAAGTTGGCATATAGCCAAGGCGGCATAACGGAAGTGCGTGTAGAAGAATTCCGGGATCTTATATTTAGGTATAAAGTCGATTGTCTTGTATATACACATTTAGCTATCGATATCGAAATGCTTCAAATCATTAGTTTAACATATTAAGTTAATAAACGCTTTTTAGCTTACTGAAGTCTACATAAAGCCTAAACAGTATAACGGCAGTGCATTTAGAAGAATTCCGTAATGTAATAATTTTATATTTAGGTATAAAGTCGATTTTCTTGTATTTACACATTTAGCAATATATATCGAAATGCTTCAAATAACTGGTTTAGCATAATTAACTTAATTAACCTTCTTTATCTTACTGAAGTTTACATAAAGCCATAGCGGCATAAAGGCAATATATTTATATGAATTCCGTTATCTTATATTTAAGTATAAAGTCGATTTTGTTGTACATACGCATTTAGCAATCGATATCGAAATGCTTCAAATCATTAGTTTAACATATTTAAGTTAATTAACCTTCTTTAATGTAATGAAGGTGATATAAAGCCATGCCGGCATAACGACATTGCAGGTAGAAGAGTTCCGTAATCTTATATTTAGGTATATAGTCGATTTTCTTGTATTTACACATTTAGCAATCGATACCGAAAATCTTCAAATCATTAGTTTAACATATTTAAGTAAGTTAACCTTCTTTAACGTAATGAAGGTGATATAAAGCCATGGCGGCATAACGACAGTGCATTTAGAAGAATTCCGTAATCTTCTATTTAGGTATAAAGTCGATTTTGTTGTATATACACATTTAGTGATCGAGATGCTTCAACGCATTAGTTTAACATATTTAAGTTAATTAACCTTCCTTAACATATTGAAGTTTATATAAAGCCATGGCGGCATAACGACAGTACATTTAGAAGAATTCCGTAGTCTTATATTTAGGTATAAAGTCGCTTTTCTGGTATATATGCATTAAGCAATCGATATGGAAATGCTTCAAATAACTGGTTTAACATATTTAAGTTAATAAACCTTCTTAAACGAACAGAAGTTGGCTAAAGGCCATGGCGGCATAACGGCAGTGCATTTAGAAGAATTCCGCAATCTTATATTTAGGCATAAAGTCGATTTTCTTGTATATACACATTTTGCAATCGATAACGGAATGCTTCAAATCATTAGTTTAACATATTTAAAATAATTAACCTTCTTTATCTTACTGAAGTTTACATGAAGCCATAACGGCAGTGCATTTAGAAGAAATCCGTAATCTTATATTTAGGTATAAATTCGATTTTTTTTGTATATACACATTTTGCAATCGATAACGAAATGCTTCAAATCATTAGTTTAAGATATTTAAGTTAATTAGCCTTCTTTAACGTAATGAAGGTGACATAAAGCCATGGCGGCATAACGACAGTACATTTGGAATAATTCCGTAGTCTTATATTTAGGTATAAAGTCGATTTTTTTTTATATATGCATTAAGCAATCGATATCGAAATGCTTCAAATAACTGGTTTAACATTTGTAAGTTAATAAACCTTCTTTAACGAACTGAAGTTAAAATAAAGCTATAACGGCATAGTGGCAGTGCATTTACAAGAATTCCGTTATCGTATATTTTACATAAAGTCGATTTTCTTGTATATTCACATTTAGCAATCGATAACGAAATGCTTCAAATCATTAGTTTAATTTAATTTGTATATTTAGGTATAATGCTGGTTTTGTTGTATATACACATTTAGCAATCGATGTCGAGATGCTTTAAATCATTAGTTTAACATATTTAAGTTAATTAACCTTCTTTTTCTTACTGAAGTTTACGTAAAGCCATAATGAAATAACGGCAGTGCATTTGGAAGAATTCCGTAATCTTATGTTTAGGTATAAAGTCGAATTTGTTGTATATACACATTAGCAATCGATATCGAGATGGTCCAACTCATTAGTTTAACATATTTAAGTTAATAAACCTTCTTCAACGATCTGAAGTTGGCTTAAAGCCATGGCGGCATAACGGCAGTGCATTTAGAAGAATTCCGTAATCTTATATTTAAGTATAAAGTTGATTTTCTTGTATTTACACATTTAGCAATCGATATCGAAATGCATCAATTAACTAGTTTAGCATATTAAGGTTAATTAACCTTCTT
>CM050324.1:14131704-14149499 GCA_027475135.1 Bactrocera correcta
TGCTATATTATGAGTATGTGTAGATCACCTAATGACACTTATGATGTTGTGGTTAAAAAAGCCTGCTTCACGTTCATCAAATATCGAAATTGTACTGGTTTTGTCGTAAATTTCTTCACTGCAAACTACGTTATAATCTCCGTTATCAATATCAAAATTTTCTTCAATGGCTAAATCTGAAAATAATTTTAGATATTATATTCAAAAAATTCTAAACATATTTTTTTAGTTTCTTTGTGAATCTACGTCAATAACTTCATATCCTTCTTCTTATGGAATAAATTCTGTCCATAATAATTTCACTTCTATTATTGTATTTGATATGTTCAGGCTGAGGTAATTCACAAATATTTCTTTTAAAGAAAGACTAAGTATTACCAAATGGTCACTTTCAATGAATTGTACATTGAATCCGATTATGGAATGTAGGCTGCCGTAAGCAAATACAATTAACAAACAAACATAAGTAATAGAGGGATTCCCTTGCTCTTGCAAAACCCTTGTATGATACAATTGCAGAATTTTCCTCTTGTTACAACGGCACAACAACAAGTACACGCAGAAAATTATTTGCAATGGCTGTAAAATATGTCAGACCAAATCCATATATATCTATACATATTTTCCAGCAATTATACATAAAAAAATAATTGCAACCCTGTGCTAGCTGTCATTTTACAAAAAGATATATTTTGAATGTAAATTCTTGAGGAGGAGGTATATTTTAAATAGAGTTTATAATTTCTATTTAAATTATAAAGATTTCTTACGTTTTTTTTTTTTAAGAATAAATGCAGAAGGTGCGCTAATTCACACTAGTCATTTACAATAAATTGACCGAATCAGCTGTTCATAGATCACTATATTCAGCAATGAGTGCTCTCGTTCCCTTTGATATTTCGGTTTAGGATTTTTGCAATCCGTAATTTTGCAAGAACAAGAGAATCCCCCTGATGTAGTATGTTAATACATATATAGCAAATATATCTTACTGATTATCATGCTTCGATTTAATGCAAAAATGCATTTTAGCTGCCTTCTTTAATATTTCTTCTTTTACATTTTGGCAGTTGATGGAAATGCCAACAGCTTTGCATTATTTGCATCATTACATTATTTTGCAGAATCCACTGTTCTACACCTGTTTAAGTGGACGTCCATTTTTTGTTACGAGTTCGATTCATGCATCTAATAAATCATATTTTTCAACACTTACGCCGTCACAATGTATTTCGTAATATTTTGTTTGGAATGATTCTTCCGTTTTTTCATCGAAATTTCACCGACTTTTTTTATTTCTAGAGCTTTTTCCCATATCTGGACGCCGAACAGCGCGACTGGCTTTAGTACACCAGCTAATAGTCGTTTTCTATATTTCTTTGGCCCACGGGTATTGAGCATTAACCAGGTCACGGCTCTGCACACTTTTGTAGCATTTTCACCTGTGTACGCTAAGTGTTCCTTAAAGGACATTCTTGCATCAAGTATGATTCCCAAGTATTTAATTGCCGATTGTGTCGTGATGTTTACACTAGGGTGGGTCTGAAATACGCATCTCATGGCAAAATGTATAAAACAAAAGTTATTTGTCACGTCATATGCTACCGAAATGGTATATGTGATCATGGCGTAGGACGAACCGTTCCCGAGATAAGAGCGAAAAGGTTAAAATCGGCTTGTGGCCACACTTCTTAGCGTTGATTTCGCGGAGTGCTTTCACTCACATTCATTCACCTACGCCAAAGGACACGTTCGGATAGGTCTCCACACAAATATTTTTTCATCGAGTTCCTTCACTCTTGTCGGTGATTTCGCCGAGTTCTATCACTTACATTCATTTCCCTGCGCCATATGACACGTTCGGACTGGTCTCCACATAAATATTTTTTCATCGAGCTCCTTCACTCTTGTTGATTTCGCCGAGTGCTATCACTTATATTCTCTCAACAGAACTCAGAATTCAAAGTGCCTGTATCTATATTTAAATTTAGACAGAAATGTCCTGTGTTTGGCATATATCCGTACAATCTCTCTGAGTCCCAGTTACCTACTTACCAGGATGTTCTTTTGTGTTATCAGTTTGAAAGATTTCGTATAGGGCGACTCCGAGGCGACAACTATGAACCTAGGAGTAAAGAGGTCATCTATTCCGGTAGTTTCACACACCAGAGTTGTACAAACGCTCACCACATACAATAAGAAATTTCTGACTCTTAAACAAATGCCTTTAAGGAACCCAATGGGTTTTGAGCTCTAAAAGAGACGACTTTGTCTCTTCTGCCGGGAAATTATTTGACATCGCTGCTTGTAAATGCATTTATTTTTCTTCTTGGACTTGTCCAAAGGAAAGGAAAGTTCCTATCAATGAACAACCATTTCTCTTGGACCAGAGAACCAGAAGAATTGGTCGCATTGGAAGTGTTGATCTACCTGAAACAAAAAAGATTAAAAAGAAAAACGAACGTAAAGAAAAGCTTTCAAAACGTCATTCAACATCAACACTTACCAGAAAAGTATCAGCTAGAACACGTGATCATTCAGATCAGGTCTGGCTGGCTCATACAGAAGACAACAATGTAGGTGCGTCGCACATGGATTCTTCCAAAAAACGATGCTGATGATGAATTTTCTCTTCCATCCTCTAAAACCAAACAAAACACACTAGTATTAGAAAACACTGCTTTAGCTGCCCAACATTTGGAGTAAGTGATAGAGCAGCGGCCTTGATTGTTTCATCTGCTTTTCTGGATGCCAAAAAAGCAGGTTTAATAACAGAGGATCAGGCTAGCTTTGTCACTGACAAATGCAAGATTAGTCGGGCAAAAAAAAGTGTTGGAGTTAAGCTCCAAAACACCGAACCCATATACAGAGTCAATGTATATGGGCTGTATTTTGACGGCCGAAAAGACAATACACTTACACAAGTCAGCGAAGGTGAAAAGTATTACCGCGACACTGTCAAAGAGGAACATATTTCTCTTATTGCGGAACCTGGTTGTCATTACTTTCGCCACCTCACCTCTCCTTCCGGGTAAGCTGAGGATGAGACGCAAGCTATATGGCAACATTTACAAGACAATTCAGTTGATGTGGAACATCTAGAAGTTGTCGGTGCTGATGGCACCAACACGAACACAGATTGGAAAGGTGGAATCATTCGGAAACTAGAAGAAAGAATAGGTAGGCCATTATAGTGGGTTGTTTGTCTTCTACATTTTAATTAACTTCCATTTCGTGCTCTTTTCGAACACATAGATGGTGTCTCAAAGAGTCCAAATACATTCTCTGGCGACATAGGTAAACTGCTCCCTGATTGTGAGAAGTTGTCTGTTGTCAAATTTGAAAGTTTTCCATCCTGCCAATTACCTTCTGAGGTTATTAATCCGACCCAACTTAGCACAGACCAAGCTTATCTCTACAAAATATCAGAAGCTGTTATTTCCGGTCAATGTTCTTCAGACTTAGCGTCGATGCATCCAGGTAACATGTGCAAATCTCGCTGGCTCACCTGTGCAAATAGAATTCTGAGATTATACATTTCTACTGACAAACCAACAAAGGAAATAAAGTTTTTTGTCAAGTACATACTTACACTTTACTCACCTTTGGGGTTCTCAATAAGATTCAACAGTTCAATCAAAGATGGCTCGCGCCTATCTATGCTGCAATTCAAAGGTCGAGATACTAACCTGCTAAACTGCGCAAGGTTATCGATTCATCCATTCAACAGAATGCTTTCTTTGCTCTTCCAGAAAACATTCTCCTTAGTATAATGACTGACGAACGGCTAATAATTATTACGATATAATTAACTGGAAGACTATTACCTTGACTGTTTCACCAGTTCTTTGTTCAGTTTCTAACGAAGAACTCATAAAAGGGCTGTCAGGAGACACTGCAGAGGTATGGAAATTTAGTGAATTCCCCTCTCACACCGTGGCAGTCGGGAGATCCGTCAAACTGGTGACAGAGGCATCTTCAAAGTTATTGGCCCCCAATTTCGTGATCGTTTTATACGCTCTACACTGAAATCTAAGCAACAAGTGCCAAAGTTTAGTACAAAATCTGATTTTATCAAAAAATTTGACACAGATTCAGACTAAAACAAGCCTGACATATAATTGGTTGGTTGGGTTGGGCTTGGCAGGAACCCGAAGAGCAGTCACCTCCACGCGGTGGGTTCTGGATGACCAATACTGATTAGCTGAGAGCTGCAACAATTTTCACCTTGCGCTGTGGCGCGCCGCCTTTTCGCTCGTATCTCGGGAACGGTTCGTCCTATGGCCATGAACACACATACCATTTCGGTAGCAAATGACGTGACAAATAACTTTTGTTTTATACATTTTGCCATGAGATGCGTATTTCAGGCGTTAGATAGACAATTTCACGGTTTTAGGCGAATTTCTGAAATTTCAAGGCGGAGTTGGGGTTGAAAATGCAATCCGATCTCAAAACAAAAAGTTGCATTGGAATCAGGAAATACTAAGGCAACTTTTCCGCACTATTAGAAATCCCGATTCGAAAAAAGTCCAGAATCGACCCACCCTAGTGAACACAAAGGACCGTATCGAATGACAATAACCGCCGAGTTCATGAAGAATTGTGTACGTCGTTCGAGGACAAACAAATGTCAGGACGGCCGAGTGTGGGAACGAAGAAAGGATAGACTAGAAGTGGGCGAACATACGGACAGTAAGAGCGCTATTACATGGAGCAACTTTTGTTGCTAATTCTCGGGCGATTCTCTTTTGCTGTCGCCCATTACCTTCACATGAGCAACTTGTGTCGCGCAACTCTGTTCGAGTTTTTTTCTCATTCTTTTTCCCTTTACTTTAACCCATTGTCTACTCTTTACTTTAACCCATTGTTGTTTCTTTATCCTTATAGGTAATTGGGCGGCTCTATCACATATGTATATTAATCAGTTCTGTCAATTAGGAAATACATTTTATTTATAATTCAGAATTAAAACAAAGTTATATGACAGACTTTCACATATATCACCCTTTTCACTATCGTCTGAATCAACTTGTATGGCTTTCTCCATACATTTCACAATATCTTTAATTAATTCGATTTTTTTGTCATACTCCATTTTCTAAACTATTTATATTATATTATGTATATTTGTATACATATTTACAAATTACTTACCAAAAGATGAAATTAAATTTTTTAAATATATTCAAAATATTAATTTCAAAAAAATTTACGCAAATGCAACTATGTACTACGAAAGAAAGGACACGAATGCAGAAAAACGTCGCAGCGAACTGTTACGAATAAGAACACAAAGCGAGTTGCTGAACACTGGAAACTCGGCGCGATTCTCCTCTCCTCGTCGCCCCCTCGCCTATAAACCAAGAGTTGCCGCAACAAAAGTTGCCGCGTGTAATACGGGAATAACATGCAACACTGACTGCAATAGACAACGAGTAGCGACGAAGAAACGAGTAACGAAGGCTTTGAGAACGACAGTCAGTCGACACGCGAACCTCAGTATATACAGTAGACAACCTTTGCTTTGTTTACATACTTATACTCACCTCTATCAAATCTTAGGGTTTTGTGTAACACTTTTTTTGCTACTTTCATGGTATTCAGGGTGTTGTGTTAGCATTTGAGCTACATATAAATTTTAAATTTTGATGATCACCACTTTAAAATATATTAAATAATGCAAGTGTTTACGTTATTTAAGTGATTATATTGAATTACTTTGAATACTTGTTCAATTTTATTGGGATATTACTTGTTGTTTAATGTTAAATCAGTTGTTTTTTTGTGTGCAATTTTAAAACACGCTTCAAGTATTTCTATATTTTTGCATGCAGTAGGATGCAATCCTGGGTGGTAATTTGTCGTTTGACATATGTAAACATACGAAAACTCACAACCCGACGTTTTAAAATTCCTTTTTATTAGAATTAGGACATATGTATTTTTCTTTAAAAATTTTTTAATAAGCAGGCAGCCAGCCCTCATTTTCGGCACAAAAAATTTTTGTGCATTTCACATAGGTAACTACCTCCCCCTTTTAAAGTTAGTTTCTGTATTTTAATATATTTAATAGAGTTATAGGATTTATAGGATTTTTGATGCATCTATTGTGGGAGCTTAAAAATCTTATTAAACATTTTGTGCAATATTTATATTTAAATTTTTATGTAAATTGTTAATTATGTTTATTTAAGTCGTAAAGGTAAAAATAGGTCTACCCGGGGGAAACCCAACACCTAAAAAAAGTCGGTAACGCGCCTTATTGCAAACCTCAGGGGTGGTGTGGAATATGCAAAACTTAAAGATTAAAAAATAAATTATTAAAAATATTTATAATGTTGATAAAATTTGTTTAATTTCGTTGGAATAAAGAGTATATGAGAAATACATATGCTAATAAATTAAATAATCTAAAACGAGTTAACAGTCCTTGATCAAATTATATGTACATATATAGATCTTCTGGTGACGAAAGTGATGTGAATCCAAGGAATATTGTACAGCTATGTTTTCGTCTAATGAATTCATCCGTTTCATGCTAATCGGCTTCTTCAGGTTTCAATGGCTGCTGCCTACAATCAAGATAACAATATTTTAAAATACTTAAACTTTTCCACAAAAAAATGGTTACATTACCATTAGATTGATTTCTTTTATTGCCAACACAAGATTTGTAGCTTGAAACCCCGTATTAACACACGACTCAAATAATTTTGAGTAATCAATTCCTTGTAATTCCAATTATAGCTCCGCACGATGGGTATGTTTTCCGTGCTTTTTCACTTCTTTAAGTACCGCTTCATTGGCGATATCTGTTTCAACGGACATTTTCTATTGTATAAAACCTATGTTCACTCCAATTTTAAACTTTAAATAAAATATTTAGTAACTTTATACAAAAAAAACTTTGTTTTGATTTATTTTAATGTTCGAATATTGAAAGCTGCACCTTTTATGTTTTCTGTCGGTCAAATGTAAACAAATACATTCAGAAGAAAACTCACCACCGAGAAATCTGAAAACAGGACTGCATTTTATTATTAAGAACTCACTACAAAAAGAATATCTGAATATCAGTAAATGATATTTTTATTGCCGAAATATTGCACACTATGGCATTTAAATCACCTATTGGTAAATATATAACATTAATAAATAATTTTCTTTTATATTAAGCAACAATATTTATAGTTTTTTTTTTTTTTTAAAAAAATAAATTTGCTAAGTATTTAGTACCTCAATTTATACATCACTGCGTTGCTACAGATTGCTACCACTGATAATCCAAGATGGCCGCTATTCACCCCCATGAAAGCTACCACGCAAAAGATTGTCTACTGTATATACTGAGACGCGAACGAGCACGATTCAAGTTGCAAGCAGTTGGTAAACTAAACATAAGATAAGTTTGTAAAATTAAAATCAACTTATAAACCCTTTTTTAAAATAAACACGCACCCACCCCATATGTATAAACACGTAAATTTCAAAAAAAGGTAAATAAGAAGAAGTAAAATAAGAATTTTAATTTTTTATTATTTATTTTATTTATAAGGAAAAAGATAACCGATGCCAATAACCAAACGAATGCATCAGTTTTCTCTAACTAATGAACAACGAAACATATAACCTATGAAGCAGTTTTCTGTAACCCAAAGTAACCACAACTTTAACCAAACTATTTTCGGTTACAAATGGCTAACGAAACAACCTCTAACCGAAGAGTTAGGGATAGTGTACCCAAATAGTTCGCAACTACAGAATAGAAAATATATGTAGCATTTGCGCAAAATTAATGAGAGAGAGCGAATAAGCTAAAAAGTTGCAAAACATCTGCTTTTGGTGAAATACGTTTGATATTGTCAAAACAATAAATCATGTCAACAATACTTTTTCTAGTTTTCTTCTTATTTATTTGTTCATGTATACATTTCATTTCATCGTCTGAGCTGAAATTAGGTTATGGGAACTTCAAGTTCTTAAACAATGCATTTTAGTTTTGAATTCCAAAGTTTTAATCAAATGTATTTTTGATAAATCTGTTTCTGGGTCTGATAATAAAATCTGACCCCTGAGATCTAAACAGCTAAAACACTCGATATTCTAAATACACGATACACTAAATATTCCCATAATTTTTTAACGCAGTCAGGAAATTGCGGTTTAACCATTCAAGATGTTTTTTTATTTTACAAGAATACCACCAAAAAAATATATCACTTAATGGTAAATTTTTTCTTTGAGAT
Organism: Bactrocera correcta; assembly: GCA_027475135.1. Lineage (NCBI taxonomy): Eukaryota > Metazoa > Arthropoda > Insecta > Diptera > Tephritidae > Bactrocera > Bactrocera correcta. Next base: position 14,139,954 of record CM050324.1, read on the forward strand.
TTAAGGGTGATATCATATGCTGGCTTAAGATTTTCCCAAGTTTTTTAAATGAGCTGCCAATCGTTGCAATGCACCTTATGCAGTTCTTTTATATTGTCAGAACTTTCTAAACAAAAAGGTTTGATTTAAAACCTTAATACGTTTAAACATATTGTATGTTGACCCTTATCGTGTCACGCATTCTATAGTTGGCTTATGTAAGTTTTCTAATCGTAACACATTCAACAATGTAGGTGTTCTGAATTTCTTTATTATGGTTTTCACTTTACTGCGTATTTCATCAATTTCCTTTAGAAAATCAAACACTGCTATATTATGAGTATGTGTAGATCACCTAATGACACTTATGATGTTGTGGTTAAAAAAGTCTGCTTCACGTTCATCAAATATCGAAATTGTACTGGTTTTGTCGTAAATTTCTTCACTGCAAACTACGTTATAATCTCCGTTATCAATATCAAAATTTTCTTCAATGGCTAAATCTGAAAATAATTTTAGATATTATATTCAAAAAATTCTAAACATATTTTTTTAGTTTCTTTGTGAATCTACGTCAATAACTTCATATCCTTCTTCTTATGGAATAAATTCTGTCCATAATAATTTCACTTCTATTATTGTATTTGATATGTTCAGGCTGAGGTAATTCACAAATATTTCTTTTAAAGAAAGACTAAGTATTACCAAATGGTCACTTTCAATGAATTGTACATTGAATCCGATTATGGAATGTAGGCTGCCGTAAGCAAATACAATTAACAAACAAACATAAGTAATAGAGGGATTCCCTTGCTCTTGCAAAACCCTTGTATGATACAATTGCAGAATTTTCCTCTTGTTACAACGGCACAACAACAAGTACACGCAGAAAATTATTTGCAATGGCTGTAAAATATGTCAGACCAAATCCATATATATCTATACATATTTTCCAGCAATTATACATAAAAAAATAATTGCAACCCTGTGCTAGCTGTCATTTTACAAAAAGATATATTTTGAATGTAAATTCTTGAGGAGGAGGTATATTTTAAATAGAGTTTATAATTTCTATTTAAATTATAAAGATTTCTTACTTTTTTTTTTAAGAATAAATGCAGAAGGTGCGCTAATTCACACTAGTCATTTACAATAAATTCACCGAATCAGCTGTTCATAGATCACTATATTCAGCAATGAGTGCTCTCGTTCCCTTTGATATTTCGGTTTAGGATTTTTGCAATCCGTAATTTTGCAAGAACAAGAGAATCCCCCTGATGTAGTATGTTAATACATATATAGCAAATATATCTTACTGATTATCATGCTTCAATTTTAAAGCAAAAATGCAGTTTAGCTGCCTTCTTTAATATTTCTTCTTTTACATTTTGGCAGTTGATGGAAATGCCAACAGCTTTGCATTATTTGCATCATTACATTATTTTGCAGAATCCACTGTTCTACACCTGTTTAAGTGGACGTCCATTTTTTGTTACGAGTTCGATTCATGCATCTAATAAATCATATTTTTCAACACTTACGCCGTCACAATGTATTTCGTAATATTTTGTTTGGAATGATTCTTCCGTTTTTTCATCGAAATTTCACCGACTTTTTTTAATCGCCGGAGTGCTTGCTTTGTATAAGTCTAGCTAAATTTGCTGTATGTTTTTCTTTCATTTTGTATAAGAATTTTTGTCAAAATAGAAGCTTTTATGCACTGTATTCACACTCATTTAAAAAATAATAAATTCCAACAAAGATTGACAATTCATGCCGTTACCATTAAGCAAATTTGTATCAGCTTATCATAAGAGTTGCATTTTTGAGTAAGTCGTGTAAAATGTTTAAAAATACATATTGGTGATTTTTATTTTGAGCAGTATTTATATTAATGAAACCGATACCGAAACGTATTGTTTTTGAGAGGTTTTCGGTTCGGTTTCCGCAGATTTGAATAAAAGTGATTCGGTTCGTGGTAAGAGACGGTTCAGTTCAAAGCCGGCTTGCATCCCTGTTTAAGATAAAGGGTTTAGACGATTTCGTACATAATCATATTGATCAACATTGATGGTTTATTATACAATGAAAAGCCCGTCTTTCTATAGTGGGCAGCTCCTTTAACATTTTTGAAGACGGCAGTGACATATCAAGCAGCTGATGCTGAACGTCGTTTTTGCCATACTAAAATAATAATAATTCGTAATTAATCGTTTGTTTATGTTACTATTTGTTCCATTCAATACAGGTATTATAAATAAGGAAATTTTTACATGCAGACATGTGTATTCATATGAACTCTTTTTTTTGCATATTTATGAATGTATGTTCAATTGAATGCATTTGAATTAATTAACTTTTTCAAAGAAATATTCGTAGTTAATGTGAAAATAGGGCCTATTTTTTAATTACTTTTTTTTTTTTATTTGTTGTTTTGTTTTTTTACGAGGAGGAAGCATCGAAATCAACAACCGACCAGATATTTACGATGCGTCAAATCTTGGAAAAGACCCGTGAAAGGAGAATCGACACACACCACCTCTTCGTCGATTTCAAAGCTGCTTTCGACAGCACGAAAAGGAGCTGCCTTTATGCCGCGATGTCTGAATTTGGTATCCCCGCAAAACTAATACGGCTGTGTAAGCTGTAGTCATCGGCCTCAACACCCGCGCCGTTAGTTCTGCTTTCTCCAGACTGGACAAGGAAGCAAAAGAAATGTCATAAAACAAAACAGTCGTCGCACTCGCGACTTGGCACTCACGTCACTGTTGACAGTCATAACTTTGAAGTTGTAGATAATTTCGACTATCTTGGAACCAGCGTAAACACCACCAACAATGTCAGCCTAGAAATCCAACGCAGGATAACTCTTGCCAACAGGTGCTACTTCGGACTGAGTAGACAATTGAGAAGCAAAGTCCTCTCTCGACAAACAAAAACCAAACTCTATAAGTCGCTCATAATTCCCGTCCTGCTATATGGTGCAGAGGCTTGGACGATGTCAACAACGGATGAGTCGACGTTGCGAGTTTTCGAGAGAAAGGTTCTGCGAAAGATTTATGGTCCTTTGCGCGTTGGCCACGGCGAATATCGCATTCGATGGAACGATGAGCTGTACGAGATATACGACGACATTGACATAGTTCAGCGAATTAAAAGAGCGGCTACGCTGGCTAGGTCATGTTGTCCGGATGGATGAAAACACTCCAGCTCTGAAAGTATTCGACGCAGTACCCGCCGCGGGAAGCAGAGGAAGAGGAAGACCTCCACTCCGTTGGAAGGACCAAGTGGAGAAGGACCTGGCCTCGCTTGGAATATCCAATCGGCGCCACGTAGCGAAGAGAAGAAACGACTGGCGCGCTGTTATCGACTCGGCTATAATCGCGTAAGCGGTGTCTAAGCCAGTAAAGAAGAAGAAGAAGAAGCATCGAAAGCCTGAGCCCCATGTCAGTGTCAGTTCCCGCTGGTATCTCCGTCAAGTATTACATCGAGAGGATGGTTGAGTGACACTCATGCGTACGTGATGGTCAAAATGCATTCACTTACAAGTAGCACTTACTTTGCCCCACCTCTATTGGTTTGATAACCCCCCCTCATACAATGTTCGTCACCAACCCTTCCCGTGACGTCAATGTTTGTGTGTTTTAGTCGTGGTTGTCCGTTACATTTAACAGCTCTCTTCTCCGCCGCCATTGATCTACTGTCTCTGCCCTTGCTATTTATTTTAATGTATTGTGCGGTAACCTGTCATTTGTACAGCATTGCATCTCCTTGGCCAGGAGGTCTAAACGGTGTAAGCCTGCAATAACTAGAGCAGCATCTTCCGATACTGTGCGGAACGCAGAACATACTCGTAGCGCGCAAGTGGCATATAGTATATCGAAAAAAGGCTACGGCGATATAATTTTATTTCTAGAGCTTTTTCCCATATCTGGACGCCGAACAGCGCGACTGGCTTTAGTACACCAGCTAATAGTCGTTTTCTATATTTTTTTGGCCCACGGGTATTGAGCATTAACCAGGTCACGGCTCTGCACACTTTTGTAGCATTTTCACCTGTGTACGCTAAGTGTTCCTTAAAGGACATTCTTGCATCAAGTATGATTCCTAAGTATTTAATTGCCGATTGTGTCGTGATGTTTACACTAGGGTGGGTCTGAAATACGCATCTCATGGCAAAATGTATAAAACAAAAGTTATTTGTCACGTCATATGCTACCGAAATGGTATATGTGATCATGGCGTAGGACGAACCGTTCCCGAGATAAGAGCGAAAAGGTTAAAATCGGCTTGTGGCCACACTTCTTAGCGTTTATTTCGTGGAGTGCTTTCACTCACATTCATTCACCTACGCCAAAGGACACGTTCGGATAGGTCTCCACACAAATATTTTTTCATCGAGTTCCTTCACTCTTGTCGGTGATTTCGCCGAGTTCTATCACTTACATTCATTTCCCTGCGCCATATGACACGTTCGGACTGGTCTCCACATAAATATTTTTTCATCGAGCTCCTTCACTCTTGTTGATTTTGCCGAGTGCTATCACTTATATTCTCTCAACAGAACTCAGAATTCAAAGTGCCTGTATCTATATTTAAATTTAGACAGAAATGTCCTGTGTTTGGCATATATCCGTACAATCTCTCTGAGTCCCAGTTACCTACTTACCAGGATGTTCTTTTGTGTTATCAGTTTGAAAGATTTCGTATAGGGCGACTCCGAGGCGACAACTATGAACCTAGGAGTAAAGAGGTCATCTATTCCGGTAGTTTCACACACCAGAGTTGTACAAACGCTCACCACATACAATAAGAAATTTCTGACTCTTAAACAAATGCCTTTAAGGAACCCAATAGGTTTGAGCTCTAAAAGAGACGACTTTGTCTCTTCTGCCGGGAAATTATTTGACATCGCTGCTTGTAAATGCATTTATTTTTCTTCTTGGACTTGTCCAAAGGAAAGGAAAGTTCCTATCAATGAACAACCATTTCTCTTGGACCAGAGAACCAGAAGAATTGGTCGCATTGGAAGTGTTGATCTACCTGAAACAAAAAAGATTAAAAAGAAAAACGAACGTAAAGAAAAGCTTTCAAAACGTCATTCAACATCAACACTTACCAGAAAAAATATCAGCTAGAACACGTGATCATTCAGATCAGGTCTGGCTGGCTCATACAGAAGACAACAATGTAGGTGCGTCGCACATGGATTCTTCCAAAAAACGATGCTGATGATGAATTTTCTCTTCCATCCTCTAAAACCAAACAAAACACACTAGTATTAGAAAACACTGCTTTAGCTGCCCAACATTTGGAGTAAGTGATAGAGCAGCGGCCTTGATTGTTTCATCTGCTTTTCTGGATGCCAAAAAAGCAGGTTTAATAACAGAGGATCAGGCTAGCTTTGTCACTGACAAATGCAAGATTAGTCGGGGAAAAAAAAGTGTTGGAGTTAAGCTCCAAAACACCGAACCCATATACAGAGTCAATGTATATGGGCTGTATTTTGACGGCCGTAAAGACAATACACTTACACAAGTCAGCGAAGGTGAAAAGTATTACCGCGACACTGTCAAAGAGGAACATATTTCTCTTATTGCGGAACCTGGTTGTCATTACTTTCGCCACCTCACCTCTCCTTCCGGGTAAGCTGAGGATGAGACGCAAGCTATATGGCAACATTTACAAGACAATTCAGTTGATGTGGAACATCTAGAAGTTGTCGGTGCTGATGGCACCAACACGAACACAGATTGGAAAGGTGGAATCATTCGGAAACTAGAAGAAAGAATAGGTAGGCCATTATGGTGGGTTGTTTGTCTTCTACATTTTAATTAACTTCCAGAGTCCAAATACATTCTCTGGCGACATAGGTAAACTGCTCCCTGATTGTGAGAAGTTGCCTGTTGTCAAATTTGAAAGTTTTCCATCCTGCCAATTACCTTCTGAGGTTATTAATCCGACCCAACTTAGCACAGACCAAGCTTATCTCTACAAAATATCAGAAGCTGTTATTTCCGGTCAATGTTCTTCAGACTTAGCGTCGATGCATCCAGGTAACATGTGCAAATCTCGCTGGCTCACCTGTGCAAATAGAATTCTGAGATTATACATTTCTACTGACAAACCAACAAAGGAAATAAAGATTTTTGTCAAGTACATACTTACACTTTACTCACCTTTGGGGTTCTCAATAAGATTCAACAGTTCAATCAAAGATGGCTCGCGCCATCTCTATGCTGCAATTCAAAGGTCGAGATACTAACCTGCTAAACTGCGCAAGGTTATCGATTCATCCATTCAACAGAATGCTTTCTTTGCTCTTCCAGAAAACATTCTCCTTAGTATAATGACTGACGAACGGCTAATAATTATTACGATATAATTAACTGGAAGACTATTACCTTGACTGTTTCACCCGTTCTTTGTTCAGTTTCTAACGAAGAACTCATAAAAGGGCTGTCAGGAGACACTGCAGAGGTATGGAAATTTAGTGAATTCCCCTCTCACACCGTGGCAGTCGGGAGATCCGTCAAACTGGTGACAGAGGCATCTTCTAAAGTTATTGGCCCCCAATTTCGTGATCGTTTTATACGCTCTACACTGAAATCTAAGCAACAAGTGCCAAAGTTTAGTACAAAATCTGATTTTATCAATAAATTTGACACAGATTCAGACTAAAACAAGCCTGACATATAATTGGTTGGTTGGGTTGGGCTTGGGAGGAACCCGAAGAGCAGCCACCTCCACGCGGTGGGTTCTGGATGACCAATACTGATTAGCTGAGAGCTGCAACAATTTTCACCTTGCGCTGTGGCGCGCCGCCTTTTCGCTCGTATCTCGGGAACGGTTCGTCCTACGGCCATGAACACATGTACCATTTCGGTAGCAAATGACGTGACAAATAACTTTTGTTTTATACATTTTGCCATGAGATGCGTATTTCAGGCGTTAGGTAGACAATTTCACGATTTTAGGCGAATTTCTGAAATTTCAAGGCCGGAGTTGGGGTTGAAAATGCAATCCGATCTCAAAACAAAAAGTTGCATTGGAATCAGGAAATACTAAGGCAACTTTTCCGCACTATTAGAAATCCCGATTCGAAAAAAGTCCAGAATCGACCCACTCTAGTGAACACAAAGGACCGTATCGAATGACAATAACTGCCGAGTTCATGAAGAATTGTGTACGTCGTTCGAGGACTAACAAATGTCAGGACGGCCGAGTGTGGGAACCACGGTAGAGGAGGAGTAGAGAAAGTATCAGCTGATGTTATGTAAACAAAGACACAGCTGAGAGGTGCCACTGTAGAAACGTCAAGTGTACTCCGGGGTTGAGTTTCTATTGGAATCCAAGATGGCCGACTTTTTACCAAGATGGCCGACTTTTAACCGGAAAATGGTTGCATTGTGTTATTTTCTTAAAATTTATGGAAAAGTTGTCCCAAAAATATTGGTTATATATAAAACTTTAATATATTTCCAAAAGAAAATTGTTTTATTTTATTATATATTCTTAAAGATGAGTACAATATGAGAAAATACATGAAAAATTGAGTTTTTTATTTATGCCTCATTTTAACTGTGGTAAGTCAATAAATGTTCACCACGGAAAAATGTTACGAACAAATAAGCAACCGTGTCGAATGGTGGGGTCTAGATTATGCTCATTCACAGCCATATTTACGTTTTTGTCATCGTAACGAAGGTTTTTGCAAGACAATTTGTTTGAGTTTATTTCATGATTAAATGCTTTACGATGGTTTATTTAGTTATTTGAATCTGGAAGAAGTGTTTACAAATTTCCCTTGGGACGATAAACAACAGATCGGCTGATATTTTATTCCAATAAAAGTACGAAATAACTAAACATGGCCTCGTTAATATTGCTGCGTAATGGGTCCAGGCGCTGTTCCAATTTTATGATTTGAGAGATAAAAAAGCGATACGCGATGCTGTAAATTACTCAAATGAATCTATCAAATTAGTTGGTCGTGAAAGGTGCACGTCGCATTGCTAGGTAAGCTAAAATTAAACTTTATTTCAAAAGATTTATCAAGTATTTTCTAATTTTTTTTGTAGAATCAGCAAAGGAGCTGGTGTAGAATTCTAGTCTCAAACCAATGAGCTTTGTGCTTGAGGGTGGAAGCAACTTTTTGAAGAGCAAATACTACGGTGAGCACGTTCGGATGTTGCACAAGCTCTTGTCAATTGCGCCAAGCTGGTCAGGATTATCAAGCTTTTGGGTAGGTTTTGAACAAAATTGAATTTACATAATGCTAAACACTCAACACCCACCTTGCAGATCAAAGCGTTACCAGTTGAGCGAATTAATTGACTGGTTTCATCGTATTATGCGCAAAAATTAAAAATGGTGGGGATACCGTCGTTAAGACATGCGTTGTGATCCTACCTTCCTATTGAAAGCCAAGTTTACTGAGCTTATCTGTCCTTGACAACTTATTGGTTGCACAATTGACCTCCATGGAAGAGCAAGTACTATGGAATTTGCGACCATATCGTGCTGCGCAATATTATGATGCCGAATTGGGAGAGTTGGCGGAACCAGCTCCACCAAAATCTATAGAAGAACTACGTATGGCAACAACGCTAACAACAACTATAATAGCAACAACGCTAACAACAACCACCAAGCAAATATTAAACAGCACTCATCAAATGAAAGTTGGTGGCGTTGGCGTGGTCGATTTAAAAGGAAATATTTGCATCTACTCGAATTACAATTCGTCTTTAAGTGAATAATATGAAAGTATAACTTATCGTAGTTATTTGTTTTTATTATTGCTTTTAGTTTTACTTTGTGAACAGCAAAACTGGCGGACCCTTTTTCTACCGATTTTATAATTATAAGCCCAAATAAAAAGTAAATTGTAACTAAATGTTTTATTTCAGTAGATTTTATTTATTGTTTCTTTTTACATATTTTTTTGCCTATGTTGCATTTTCCACACCACCATGAGGTATGCAACTAGGCGCGTTACCGATTTTTTTTGTTTGTTCGGTTCCCCCGGAGGCCTATTTTCACCCATATACCTTAAAACTAAGTAACAAATATTTACAGAAAATTGAAATAAAAAATAACAAAAACAATTCATTTTGAAAATAAATTAAAAGTAACAAAAACAATTCAAAAATATTATATAATAAAATATATAAAAATACATATACAATAATATTTAATATGAACATATGCCAACAGTGGAGATCTAACAAAAGCCTGAAAAATTTCAAATGATATGTGGTGGGAAAGAGGGGGAGGGGGTTCCTATGAATAAAAAATGCGGAATGTGCCTCATAGCAAGAATATACGAGTGTACATTCCTATCGTAATATTTAATTGAGCACTTCAAAATATCAAAATTAAATTATGGTAATAATTTAGAACTCGGACAACCAATGAAGATTTTTTTCAGACAAACACCCGGACAAAGGACTCAGACAAATTTTACATGTGTGCAACACATAAAAATTTCACATGCTTGAAAGCAGTTGTGCTCGTCTGTTTATTAAAAATTTTTATTGAAAAATACGTTCTTATCCTAATGAA
>CM050324.1:14150499-14201499 GCA_027475135.1 Bactrocera correcta
TGGTGGCCAACTTACGGGTCCATTTCTTGAGATGAATTGTTGTCCGAAGTTTTCCCTCAAAATGGCCATAGAATCGCGAGCTGTGTGGCATGTAGCGCCATCTTGTTGAAACCACATGTCAACCAAGTTCAGTTCTTCCATTTTTGGCAACAAAAAGTTTGTTAGCATCGAACGATAGCGATCGCCATTCACCGTAACGTTGCGTCCAACAGCATCTTTGAAAAAATACGGTCCAATGATTCCACCAGCGTACAAACCACACCAAACAGTGCATTTTTCGGGATGCATGGGCAGTTCTTGAACGGCTTCTGGTTGCTCTTCACCCCAAATGCGGCAATTTTGCTTATTTACGTAGCCATTCAACCAGAAATGAGCCTCATCGCTCATCGGACACGGACGCGAAACACATTTCGAACCGAACACTGATTTTGGTAATAAAATTCAATGATTTGCAAGCGTTGCTCGTTAGTAAGTCTATTCATGATGAAATGTCAAAGCATACTGAGCATCTTTCTCTTTGACACCATGTCTGACATCCCACGTGATCTGTAAAATACTACTGCATGAAAATCCTAACCTCAAAAAAATCACCCGTTATAAGATTACGGAATTCTTCTAAATGCACTGCCGTTATACCGGTAAGGCTTTATGTAGACTTCAGTGCTTTAAAGAAGGTTTATTAACTTAAATATGTTAAACTAATGATCTGAAGCATTTCGATATCGATTGCTAAATGTGTATATACAAGAAAATCGACTTTATACCTAAATATAAGTTTACGGAATTCTTCTACATGCACTTTCGTTATGCCGCCATGGCTTTATATCAACTTCAATACGTTTAAGAAGGTTAATTAACTTAAATATGTTAAACTAATGATTTGAAGCATTTCGATATCGATTTCTAAATGCATATATACAAGAAAGTCGAATTTATTCCTAAATATAAGATAACGGAATTCTTCTAAATGCAGTGCAGTTATATCGTTAAGGCTTTATGTAGACTTCAGTGCCTTAAAGAAGGTTTATTAACTTAATTATGTTAAACTAATGATTTGAAGCATTTCGATATCGATTGCTTAATGTGTATATACAAGAAAATCGACTTTATACCTAAATATAAGATTACGGAATTCTTCTACAATCTTCTGTATCAACTTCAATACGTTTAAGAAGGTTAATTAACTTAAATATGTTAAACTAATGATTTGAAGCATTTAGATATCGATTTCTAAACGCCTATATACAAGAAAGTCGAATTTATACCTAAATATAAGATAACGGAATTCTTCTAAATGCAATGCAGTTATACCGTTAAGGCTTCATGTAAACTTCAGTGCCTTAAAGAAGGTTTATTAACTTAATATGTTAAACTAATGATTTGAAGCATTTCGATATCGATTGCTAAATGTGTATATACAAGAAAATCGACTTTATACCTAAATATAAGATTACGGAATTCTTCTACATGCACTGTCGTTATGCCGCCATGGCTTTATATCAACTTCAATACGTTTAAGAAGGTTAATTAACTTAAATATGTTAAACTAATGATTTGAAGCATTTCGATATCGATTTCTAAATGCATATATACAAGAAAGTCGAATTTATTCCTAAATATAAGATAACCGAATTTTTCTAAATGCAATGCAGTTATACCGTTAAGGCTTTATGTAGTCTTCAGTGCTTTAAAGAAGGTTTATTAACTTAAATATGTTAAACTAATGATTTACAGCATTTGGATATCTATTTCTAAATGAGTATATACAAGAAAATCGAATACATACCTAAATATAAGATTACATAATTCTTCTAAATGCACTGCCGTTATGCCGTTATGGCTTTATATTAACTTCAGTGCTTTAAAGAAGGTTTATTAACTTAAATATGTTAAACTAATGATTTGAAGCATTTCGATTTCGATTTCTAAATGCATATATACAAGAAAATCGATTTTATACCTAAATATAAGACTACGGAATTCTTCCAAATGTACTATCGTTATGTCGCCATGGCTCTTTATCAACTTCAATACGCTAATGAAGGTTAATTAACTTAAATATGTTAAACTAATTATTTGAAGCATTTCTATATCGCTTGCTAAATGTGTATATACAACAAAATCGAATTTATACCTAAATATAAAATTGTAACATTACGGAATTCTTCTAAATACACTGCCGTTATACCGTTATGGCTTTATGTAGACTTCAGTAAGCTAAAAAGTGTTTATTAACTTAATATGTTTAACTCATGATTTGAAGCATTTCAATATCGATTGATAAATGCGTATATACAACAAAATCGACTTTATAATAAATATAAGATAACGGAATTCTTCTAAATGCACTGCCGTTATGGCTTTATATCAACCTCAATACGTTAAAGAAGGTTAATTAACTTAAATATGTTAAACTAATGATTTGAAGCGTTTCGATATCGCTTGCTAAAAGTGTATATACAAGAAAATCGAATTTATATCTAAATATAAGATAACGGAATTCTTCTAAATGCACTGCCGTTATGCCGTTAAGGCTTTATGTAGACTTCAGTGCGTTAAAGAAGGTTTATTAACTTAAATATGTTAAACTAATGATTTGAAGCATTTCGATAGCGATTGCTAAATGAGTATATACAAGAAAATCGACTTTATACCTAAACATAAGATTACGGAATTCTTCTGAATGCACTGCAGTTATACCGTTAGGGCTTTATTTAGACTTCAGTGCGTTAAAGAAGGTTTATTGTAAATAACTTAAATATGTTAAACTTATGAGCTGAGGCATTTTGATATCGATTGCTAAATGTGTATATACAACAAAATCGACTTTTTACCTTAATATAAGATTACGGAATTCTTCCAAATGCACTGCCGTTATGGCTTTATATCAACCTCAATACGTTAAAGAAGGTTAATTAACTTAAATAAGTTAAACTAATGATTTGAAGCATTTCGATATCGCTTGCTAAAAGTGTATGTACAAGAAAATCGAATTTATACTTAAATATAAGATAACGGAATTCTTCTAAATGCACTGCCGTTATGCCGTTAAGGCTTTATGTAGACTTCAGTGCGTTAAAGAAGGTTTATTAACTTAAATATGTTAAACTAATTGTTTGAAGCATTTCGATAGCGATTGCTAAATATGAAAATACCAGAAAATCAAATTTATACCTAAATATAAGATAACGGAATTCTTCTACATGCACCGCCGTTATGCCGCCATGGCTTTATGTTAACTTCAGTGCGTCAAAGAAGCTTTATTAACTTAATTATATTAAAGTAATGATTTGAAGCATTTAGATATCGATTGCTAAATGAGTATATACAAGAAAATCGACTTTATACCTAAATATAAGGTAACGGAATTCTTCTAAATGCACTGCAGTTATACCGTTAAGGCTTTATGTAGATTTCAGTGCCTTAAAGAAGGTTTATTAACTTAAATATGTTAAACTAATGATTTGAAGCATTTCGATATCGATTGCTAAATGCGTACAAGAAAATCCACTTTATACCTAATATAAGATTATGGAATTCTTCCAAATGCTCTGCCGTTATGGCTTTATATCAACCTCAATACGTTAAAGAAGGTTAATTAACTTAAATAAGTTAAACTAATGATTTGAAGCATTTCGATATCGCTTGCTAAAAGTGTATATACAAGAAAATCGAATTTATACCTAAATATAAGATAACGGAATTCTTCTAAATGCACTGCCGTTATGCCGTTAAGGCTTTATGTAGACTTCAGTGCGTTAAAGAAGGTTTATTAACTTAAATATGTTAAACTAATTATTTGAAGCATTTCGATAGCGATTGCTAAATATGAAAATACCAGAAAATCAAATTTATACCTAAATATAAGATAACGGAATTCTTCTACATGCACCGCCGTTATGCCGCCATGGCTTTATGTTAACTTCAGTGCGTCAAAGAAGCTTTATTAACTTAATTATATTAAAGTAATGATTTGAAGCATTTAGATATCGATTGCTAAATGAGTATATACAAGAAAATCGACTTTATACCTAAATATAAGATTACGGAATTCTTCTAAATGCACTGCAGTTATACCGTTAAGGCTTTGTGTAGACTTCAGTGCTTTAAAGAAGGTTTATTATAAATAACTTGAAAATGTAAAACTAATGACTTGAAGCATTTCAATATCGATTGCTAAATGCGTATATACAACAAAATCGACCTTATACATAAATATAAGGTTACGGAATTCTTCCACATGCACTGCCGTTATGCCGCCTTGACTTTATGTTAACTTCAGTGCGTTAAAGAAGTTTTACTTACTTAAATATATTAAACTAATGATTTGAAGCATTTTTATATCGCTTGCTAAATGAGTGTATACAAGAAAGTCGAATTTATACCTAAATATAAGATAACGGAATTCTTCTAAATGCAGTGCAGTTATACCGTTAAGGCTTTATGTAGATTTCTGTGCCTTAAAGAAGGTTTATTAACTTAAATATGTTAAACTAATGATTTGAAGCATTTCGATATCGATTGCTGAATGTGTACAAGAAAATCGACTTTATACCTAAATATAAGATTATGAAATTCTTCTACATGCACTGTCGTTATGCCGCCATGGCTTTGTATCAACTTCAATACGTTAAAGAAGGTTAATAATTTTAAATATGTTAAACTAATGGTTTGAAGCATTTCGATATCGATTGCTAAATGTCTTAATACAAGAAAATCGACTTTACACCTAAACATAAAATTATAACATTACGGAATTCTTCTAAATGCACTGCCGTTATACCGTTAGGGTTTTATGTAGACTTCAGTAAGCTAAAAATTTTTTATTAACATAATATGTTAAACTAATGATTTGAAGCATTTCGATATCGATAGCTAAATATGTATATACAAGAAAATCGACTTTATACCTAAATATAAGATTACGGAATTCTTCTGCATGCACTGTCGTTATGCCGCCATGGCTTTATATCACCTTCATTACGGTAAAGAAGGTTAATTAACTTAAATATGTTAAACTAATGATTTGAAGCATTTCGAAATCGCTTGCTAAATGTGTATATACAAGAAAATCGAATTTATACCTAAATATAAAATTATAACATTACGGAAGTCTTCTAAATGCACTGCCGTTATACCTTTAATGCTTTATGTAGACTTCAGTAAGCTAAAAAATGTTTATTAACTTAATATGTTTAACTAATGATTTGAAGCATTTCGATATCGCTTGCTAAAAGTGTATATACAAGAAAATCGAATTTATACCTAAATATAAGATAACGGAATTCTTCTAAATGCACTGCCGTTATGCCGTTAAGGCTTTATGTAGACTTCAGTGCAATAAAGAAGGTTTATTAACTTAAATATGTTAAACTAATTATTTGAAGCATTTCGATAGCGACTGCTAATTATGTAAATACAAGAAAATCGGCTTTATACCTAAATATAAGACTACGGATTTCTTCTACATGCACTGCCGTTATGCCGCCTTGGCTATATGCCAACTTCAGATCGTTAAAGAAGGTCTATTAACTTAAATATGTTAAACTTATGAGCTCACGCATTTTGATATCGATTGCTAAATGTGTATATACAACAAAATCGACTTTTTACCTTAATATAAGATTACGGAATTCTTCCAAATGCACTGCCGTTATGGCTTTATATCAACCTCAATACGTTAAAGAAGGTTAATTAACTTAAATAAGTTAAACTAATGATTTGAAGCATTTCGATATCGCTTGCTAAAAGTGTATGTACAAGAAAATCGAATTTTTCTTAAATATAAGATAACGGAATTCTTCTAAATGCACTGCCGTTATGCCGTTAAGGCTTTATGTAGACTTCAGTGCGTTAAAGAAGGTTTATTAACTTAAATATGTTAAACTAATTGTTTGAAGCATTTCGATAGTGATTGCTAAATATGAAAATACAAGAAAATCAAATTTATACCTAAATATAACATAACGGAATTCTTCTACATGCACTGCCGTTATGCCGCCATGGCTTTGTATCAACTTCAGTACGTTAAAGAAGGTTAATAATTTTAAATATGTTAAACTAATGGTTTGAAGCATTTCGATAGCGATTGCTAAATATGAAAATACAAGAAAATCAAATTTATACCTAAACATAAGATAACGGAATTCTTCTACATGCACTGCCGTTATGCCGCATGGCTTTATGTTAACTTCAGTGCGTCAAAGAAGCTTTATTAACTTAATTATATTAAAGTAATGATTTGAAGCATTTAGATATCGATTGTTAAATGAGTATATACAAGAAAATCGACTTTATACCTAAATAAAAGGGTAACGGAATTCTTCTAAATGCACTGCAGTTATACCGTTATGGCTTTATGTAGATTTCAGTGCCTTAAAGAAGGTTTATTAACTTAAATATGTTAAACTAATGATTTGAAGCATTTCGATATCGATTGCGAAATGTGTACAAGAAAATCGACTTTATACCTAAATATAAGATTATGGAATTCTTCTACATGCACTGTCGTTATGCCGCCATGGCTTTGTATCAACTTCAATACGTTAAAGAAGGTTAATAATTTTAAATATGTTAAACTAATGGTTTGAAGCATTTCGATATCGATTGCTAAATGTCTTAATACAAGAAAATCGACTTTACACCTAAATATAAAATTATAACATTACGGATTTCTTCTTAATGCACTGCCGTTATACCGTTAAGGTTTTATGTAGACTTCAATAAGCTAAAAAATTTTTATTAACTTAATATCTTAAACTAATGATTTGAAGCATTTCGATATCGATAGCTAAATATGTATATACAAGAAAATCGACTTTATGCTCAAATATAAGATTACGGAATTCTTCTGTATGCACTGTCGTTATGCCGCCATGGCTTTATATCAACTTCAATACGTTTAAGAAGGTTAATTAACTTAAATATGTTAAACTAATGATTTGAAGCATTTCGATATCGATTTCTAAACGCATATATACAAGAAAGTCGAATTTATACCACAATATAAGATAACGGAATTCTTCTAAATGCACTGCCGTTATACCGTTAAGGCTTTATGTAGATTTCAGTGCCTTAAAGAAGGTTTATTAACTTAAATATGTTAAACTAATGATTTGAAGCATTTCGATATCGATTGCTAAATGTGTATATACAAGAAAATCGATTTTATACCTAAATAAAAGATAACGGAATTTACCCAAATATACTGCCGTTATGCCGTTATGGCTTTTGTAAAGAAGGGTCATTATTTAAATTTGTTAAGCTAATGGTTTGAAGCATTTCGATATCGATTTCTAAATGTGTCAATACAAGAAAATCGACTTTATACCTAAATATAAAATTATAAAATTACGGAGTTCTTTTAAATGCACTGCCGTTATGCCGTTAAGGCTTTATGTAGACTTCAGTGCGTTAAAGAAGGTTTATTAACTTAGTTATATTAAAGTAATGATTTGAAGCATTTAGATATCGATTGCTAAATGAGTATATACAAGAAAATCGACTTTATACCTAAATATAAGGTAACGTAATTCTTCTAAATGCACTGCAGTTATACCGTTATGGCTTTATGTAGATTTCAGTGCCTTAAAGAAGGTTTATTAACTTAAATATGTTAAACTAATGATTTGAAGCATTTCGATATCGATTGCTAAATATGTACAAGAAAATCGACTTTATACCTAAATATAAGATTATGGAATTCTTCTACATGCACTGTCGTTATGCCGCCATGGCTTTGTATCAACTTCAATACGTTAAAGAAGGTTAATAATTTTAAATATGTTAAATTAATGGTTTGAAGCATTTCGATAGCGATTGCTAAATATGAAAATACAAGAAAATCAAATTTATACCTAAATATAAGATAACGGAATTCTTCTACATGCACTGCCGTTATGCCGCCATGGCTTTATGTTAACTTTAGTGCGTCAAAGAAGCTTTATTAACTTAATTATATTAAAGTAATGATTTGAAGCATTTAGATATCGATTGCTAAATGAGTATATACAAGAAAATCGACTTTATACCTAAATATAAGGTAACGGAATTCTTCTAAATGCACTGCAGTTATACCGTTATGGCTTTATGTAGATTTCAGTGCCTTAAAGAAGGTTTATTAACTTAAATATGTTAAGCTAATGATTTGAAGCATTTCGATATCGATTGCTAAATGTGTACAAGAAAATCGACTTTATACCTAAATATAAGATTATGGAATTCTTCTACATGCACTGTCGTTATGCCGCCATGGCTTTGTATCAACTTCAATACGTTAAAGAAGGTTAATAATTTTAAATATGTTAAACTTATGGTTTGAAGCATTTCGATATCGATTGCTAAATGTCTTAATACAAGAAAATCGACTTTACACCTAAATATAAAATTATAACATTACGGAATTCTTCTTAATGCACTGCCGTTATACCGTTAAGGTTTTATGTAGACTTCAGTAAGCTAAAAAATTTTTATTAACTTAATATCTTAAACTAATGATTTGAAGCATTTCGATATCGATAGCTAAATATGTATATACAAAAAAATCGACTTTATACCTAAATATAAGATTACGGAATTCTTCTGTATGCACTGTCGTTATGCCGCCATGGCTTTATATCAACTTCAATACGTTTAAGAAGGTTAATTAACTTAATTATGTTAAACTAATGGTTTGAAGCATTTCGATATCGATTGCTAAATGACATATACACGAAAATCGAATTTATACCTAAATATAAGATAACGGAATTCTTCTAAATGCTTTGCCGTTATGCCGTTAAGGCTTTATGTAGACTTCAGTGAGTTAAAGAAGGTTTATTAACTTAAATATGTAAAACTAATGATTTGAAGCATTTCGATATAGATAGCTAAATATGTATATACAAGAAAATCGACTTTATACCTAAATATAAGGTTATGGAATTCTTCTAAATGCACTGCAGTTATACCGTTAAGGCTTTATGTAGACTTCAGTAAGCTAAAAAATGTTTATTAACTTAATATGTTTAACTAATGATTTGAAGCATTTCGATATCGATATCTAAATGTGTATATAAAAGAAAATCGATTTTATACCTAAATATAAGATTACGGAATTCTTCCAAATGCACTGCCGTTATGGCTTTATATCAACCTCAATACGTTAAAGAAGGTTTATTAACTTAAATAAATTAATCTAATGATTTGAAGCATTTCGATATCGCTTGCTAAAAGTGTATATACAAGAAAATCGAATTTATACCTAAATATAAGATAACGGAATTCTTCTAAATGCACTGCCGTTATGCCCTTAAGGCTTTATGTAGACTTCAGTGCGTTAACGAAGGTTTATTAACTTAAATAAGTTAAACTAATTATTTGAAGCATTTCGATAGCGATTGCTAAATATGTAAATACAAGAAAATCGATTTTATACCTAAATTTAAGACTACGGACTTCTTCTACATGCACTGCCGTTATGCCGCCTTGGCTATATGCCAACTTCAGATCGTTAAAGAAGGTCTATTAACTTAAATATGTTAAACTTATGAGCGACGCATTTTGATATCGATTGCTAAATGTGTATATACAACAAAATCCCCTTTTTTACCTTAATATAAGATTACGGAATTTTTCCAAATGCACTGCCGTTATGGCTTTATATCAACCTCAATACGTTAAAGAAGTTTAATTAACTTAAATAAGTTAAACTAATGATTTGAAGCATTTCGATATCGCTTGCTAAAAGTATATATACAAGAAAATCGAATTTATACCTAAATATAAGATAACGGAATTCTTCTAAATGCACTGCCGTTATGCCGTTAAGGCTTTATGTAGACTTCAGTGCGTTAAAGAAGATTTATTAACTTAAATATGTTAAACTAATTATTTGAAGCATTTCGATAGCGATTGCTAAATATGTAAATACAAGAAAATCGACTTTATACCTAAATTTAAGACTACGGACTTCTTCTACATGCACTGCCGTTATGCCGCCTTGGCTTATGCCAACTTCAGATCGTTAAAGAAGGTCTATTAACTTAAATATGTTAAACTTATGAGCTGACGCATTTTGATATCGATTGCTAAATGTGTATATACAAAAAAATCGAATTTTTACCTTAATATAAGATTAGGGAAATTTTTTCCCAAAATGCACTGCCGTTATGGCTTTATATCAACCTCAGTACGTTAAAGAAGGTTTATTAACTTAAATAAATTAATCTTATGATTTGAAGCATTTCGATATCGCTTGCTAAAAGTGTATATACAAGAAAATCGAATTTATACCTAAATATAAGATATCGGAATTCTTCTAAATGCACTGCCGTTATGCCGTTAAGGCTTTATGTAGACTTCAGTGCGTTAAAGAAGGATAATTAACTTAAATATGTTAAACTAATTATTTGAAGCATTTCGGTAGCGATTGCTAAATATGTAAATACAAGAAAATCGACTTTATACCTAAATTTAAGACTACGGACTTCTTCTACATACACTGCCGTTATGCCGCCTTGGCTATATGCCAACTTCAGATCGTTAAAGAAGGTCTATTAACTTAAATATGTTAAACTTATGAGCTGACGCATTTTGATATCGATTGCTAAATGTGTATATACAACAAAATCGACTTTTTACCTTAATATAAGATTACGGAATTTTTCCAAATGCACTGCCGTTATGACTTTATATCAACCTCAATACGTTAAAGAAGTTTAATTAACTTAAATAAGTTAAACTAATGATTTGAAGCATTTCGATATCGCTTGCTAAAAGTGTATATACAAGAAAATCGAATTTATCCCTAAATATAAGATAACGAAATTCTTCTAAATGCACTGCCGTTATGCCGTTAAGGTTTTATGTAGACTTCAGTGCGTTAAAAAAGGTTTATTAACTTAAATATGTTAAACTAATTATTTGAAGCTTTTCGATAGCGATTGCTAAATATGTAAATACAAGAAAATCAAATTTATACCTAAATATAAGATAACGGAATTCTTCTACATGCACTGCCGTTATGCCGCCATGGCTTTATGTTAACTTCAGTGCGTCAAAGGAGGTTAATTTACTTAAATTTGTTAAACTAATGATTTGAGGCATTTCGATGTCGCTTGCTAAATGTGTATATACAAAAAATTCGAATTTATACCTAAATATAAGATTACGGAATTCTTCTAAATGCACTGCTGTTATACCTTTAAAGGCTTTATGTAGACTTCAGTGCTTTAAAAAAGGGTTTTATTATAAATAACTTGAAAATGTAAAACTAATGATTTGAAGCATTTCAATATCGATTGCTAAATGCGTATATACAACAAAGTCGACTTTATACATAAATATAAGATTACGGAATTCTTCCACATGCACTGCCGTTATGCCGCCATGACTTTATGTTAACTTCAGTGCGTTAAAGAAGCTTTACTAACTTAAATATAATAAACTAATGATTTGAAGCATTTTGATATCGCTTGCAAAATGATATATACAAGAAAGTCGAATTTATACCTAAATATAAGATAACGGAATTCTTCTAAATGCAGTGCAGTTATCCCGTTAAGGCTTCATGTAGACTTCAGTGCCTTAAAGAAGGTTTATTAACTTAAATACGTTAAACTAATGATTTGAAGCATTTCGATATCGATTGCTAAATGTGTATATACAAGAAAATCGACTTTATACCTAAATATAAGATTACGGAATTCTTCTAAATGCAGTGCAGTTATACCGTTAAGGCTTTAAGTAGATTTTCGTGCCTTAAAGAAGGTTTATTAACTTTAATATATTAAACTAATGATTTGAAGCATTTCGATATCGATTGCTAAATGTGTACAAAAAAATCGATTTTATACCTAAATATAAGATTATGGAATTCTTCTACATGCACTGTCGTTATGCCGCCATGGCTTTGTATCAACTTCAATACGTTAAAAAAGGGTTTAAATAATTTTAAATATGTTAAACTAATGGTTTGAAGCATTTCGATATCGATTGCTAAATGTGTTAATACAAGAAAATCGACTTTACACCAAAATATAAAATTATAACATTACGGAATTTTCTAAATGCACTGCCGTTATACCGTTATGGTTTTATGTAGACTTCAGTAAGCTAAAAAATTTTTATTAACTTAATATGTTAAACTAATGGTTTGAAGCATTTCGATATCGATAGCTAAATATGTATATACAAGAAAATCGACTTTATACCTAAATATAAGATTACGGAATTCTTCTGCATGCACTGTCGTTATGCCGCCATGGCTTTATATCAACTTCAATACGTTTAAGAAGGTTAATTAACTTAAATATGTAAAACTAATGATTTGAAGCATTTCGATATCGATTTCCAAATGCATGTATACAAGAAAGTCGAATTTATTCCTGAATATAAGATAACGGAATTCTTCTAAATGCAGTGCAGTTATACTGTTAAGGCTTTATGTAGATTTCAGTGCCTTAAAGAAGGTTTATTAACTTAAATATGTTAAACTAATGATTTGAAGCATTTCGATATCGATTGCTAAATGTGTACAAGAAAATCGACTTTATACCTAAATATAAGATTATGGAATTCTTCTACATGCACTGTCGTTATGCCGCCATGGCTTTGTATCAACTTCAATACGTTAAAGAAGGTTAAAAATTTTTAAAAATATGTTTAACTAATGGTTTGAAGCATTTCGGTATCGATTGCTAAATGTGTTAATACAAGAAAATCGTTTTTACACCTAAATATAAAATTATAACATTACGGAATTCTTCTAAATGCACTGCCGTTATACCGTTAAGGTTTTATGTAGACTTCAGTAAGCTAAAAATTTTTATTAACTTAATATGTTAAACTAATGGTTTGAAGCATTTCGATATCGATAGCTAAATATGTATATACAAGAAAATCGACTTTATACCTAAATATAAGATTACGGAATTCTTCTGCATGCACTGTCGTTATGCCGCCATGGCTTTATATCAACTTCAATACGTTTAAGAAGGTTAATTAACTTAAATATGTTAAACTAATGACTTGAAGCATTTCGATATCGATTTCTAAACGCATATATACAAGAAAGTCGAATTTATACCACAATATAAGATAACGGAATTCTTCTAAATGCACTGTCGTTATACCGTTAAGGCTTTATGTAGACTTCAAAAAGCTAAAACATGTTTATTAACTTAAAATGTTAAACTAATGATTTAAAGCATTTCGATATCGATAGCTAAATATGTATATACAAGAAAATCGAATTTATACCTAAATATAAGATTATGGAATTCTTCTACATGCACCGCCGTTATGCCTCCATGGCTATATTCCCACTTCAGATCATTAAAGAAGGTTTACTAACTTAAATATGTTAAACTAATGAGATGAAGCATTTCGATATCGATTTCTAAACGCATATATACAAGAAAGTCGAATTTATACCTAAATATAAGATAACAGAATTCTTCTAAATGCAGTGCAGTTATAGCGTTAAGGCTTTATGTAGACTTCAGTGCGTTAAAGAAGGTTTATTAACTTAAATATGTTAAACTAATGATTTGAAGCATCTCGATATCGAATGCTAAATGTGCATATACACGAAAATCGAATTTATACCTAAATATAAGATTACGGAATTCTTCTAAATGCACTGCCGTTATACCGTTAGGGTTTTATGTAGACTTCAGTAAGCTAAAAAATTTTTGTTAACTTAATATGTTAAACAAATGGTTTGAAGCATTTCGATATCGATAGCTAAATATGTATATACAAGAAAATCGACTTTATACCTAAATATGAGATTACGGAATTCTTCTGCATGCACTGTCGTTATGCCGCCATGGCTTTATATCAACTTCAATACGTTTAAGAAGGTTAATTAACTTAAATATGTTAAACTAATGATTTAAAGCATTTCGATATCGATAGCTAAATATGTATATACAAGAAAATCGAATTTATACCTAAATATAAGATTATGGAATTCTTCTACATGCACCGCCGTTATGCCTCCATGGCTATATTCCCACAACAGATCATTAAAGAAGGTTTACTAACTTAAATATGTTAAACTAATGAGATGAAGCATTTCGATATCGATTGCTAAATGTGTATATACAACAAAATCGAATTTATACCTAAATATAAAATTATAACATTACGGAATTCTTCTAAATGCACTGCAGTTATACCGTTAAGGCTTTATGTAGATTTCAGTGCCTTAAAGAAGGTTTATTAACTTAAATATGTTAAACTAATGATTTGAAGCATTTCGATATCGATTGCTAAATGTGTACAAGAAAATCGACTTTATACCTAAATAAAAGATAATGGAATTCTTCTAAATGCTTTGCCGTTATGCCGTTAAGGCTTTATGTAGAC
This sequence comes from Bactrocera correcta, assembly GCA_027475135.1. NCBI lineage: Eukaryota > Metazoa > Arthropoda > Insecta > Diptera > Tephritidae > Bactrocera > Bactrocera correcta. Next base: position 14,164,852 of record CM050324.1, read on the forward strand.
ATCAGTGAGTTAAAGAAGGTTTATTGACTTAAATATGTTAAACTTATGATTTGAAGCATCTCGATATCGATTGCTAAATGTGCATATACACGAAAATCGAATTTATACCTAAATATAAGATTACGGAATTCTTCTAAATGCACTGCAGTTATACCGTTAAGGCTTTATGTAGATTTCAGTGCCTTAAAGAAGGTTTATTAACTTTATTATGTTAAACTAATGATTTGAAGCATTTCGATATCGATTGCTAAATGTGTACAAGAAAATCGACTTTATACCTAAATATAAGATTATGGAATTCTTCTACATGCACTGTCGTTATGCCGCCATGGCTTTGTATCAACTTCAATACGTTAAAGAAGGTTAATAATTTTAAATATGTTAAACTAATGGTTTGAAGCATTTCGATATCGATTGCTAAATGTGTTAATACAAGAAAATCGATTTTACACCTAAATATAAAATTATAATATTACGGAATTCTTCTAAATGCACTGCCGTTATACCGTTAGGGTTTTATGTAGACTTCAGTAAGCTAAAAAATTTTTATTAACTTAATATGTTAAACTAATAGTTTGAAGCTTTTCGATATCGATAGCTAAATATGTATATACAAGAAAATCGACTTTATACCTAAATATAAGATTACGGAATTCTTCTGCATGCACTGTCGTTATGCCGCCATGGCTTTATATCAACTTCAATACGTTTAAGAAGGTTAATTAACTTAAATATGTTAAACTAATGATTTGAAGCATTTCGATATCGATTTCTAAATGCATATATACAAGAAAGTCGAATTTATTCCTGAATATAAGATAACGGAATTCTTCTAAATGCAGTGCAGTTATACCGTTAAGGCTTTATGTAGATTTCAGTGCCTTAAAGAAGGTTTATTAACTTAAATATGTGAAACTAATGATTTGAAGCATTTCGATATCGATTGCTAAATGTGTACAAGAAAATCGACTTTATACCTAAATATAAGATTATGGAATTCTTCTACATGCACTGTCGTTATGCCGCCATGGCTTTGTATCAACTTCAATACGTTAAAGAAGGTTAATAATTTTAAATATGATAAACTAATGGTTTGAAGCATTTCGATATCGATTGCTAAATGTGTTAATACAAGAAAATCGTTTTTATACCTAAATATAAAATTATAACATTACGGAATTTTTCTAAATGCACTGCCGTTATACCGTTAGGGTTTTATGTAGACTTCAGTAAGCTAAAAAATTTTTATTAACTTAATATGTTAAACTAATGGTTTGAAGCATTTCAATATCGATAGCTAAATATGTATATACAAGAAAATCGACTTTATACCTAAATATAAGATTACGGAATTCTTCTAAATGCACTGCCGTTATGCCGCCATGGCTGTATATCAACTTCAATACGTTTAAAAAGGTTAATTAACTTAAATATGTTAAACTAATGATTTGAAGCATTTCGATATCGATTTCTAAACGCATATATACAAGAAAGTCGAATTTATACCACAATACAAGATAACGGAATTCTTCTAAATGCACTGCCGTTATACCGTTAAGGCTTTATGTAGACTTCAAAAAGCTAAAAATGTTTATTAACTTAATATGTTAAACTAATGATTTAAAGCATTTCGATATCGATAGCTAAATATGTATATACAAGAAAATCGACTTTATACCTAAATATAAGATTATGGAATTCTTCTACATGCACCGCCGTTATGCCTCCATGGCTATATTCCCACTTCAGATCATTAAAGAAGGTTTACTAACTTAAATATGTTAAACTAATGAGCTGAAGCATTTCGATTTCGATTTCTAAATGTGTATATACAAGAAAATCGATCTTATACCTAAATAAAACGTTACGGAATTCTTCTAAATGCACTGCCGTTATACCGGTAAGGCTTTATGTAGACTTCAGTGCTTTAAAGAAGGTTTATTAACTTAAATATGTTAAACTAATGATCTGAAGCATTTCGATATCGATTGCTAAATGTGTATATACAAGAAAATCGACTTTATACCTAAATATAAGATTACGGAATTCTTCTACATGCACTTTCGTTATGCCGCCATGGCTTTATATCAACTTCAATACGTTTAAGAAGGTTAATTAACTTAAATATGTTAAACTAATGATTTGAAGCATTTCGATATCGATTTCTAAATGCATATATACAAGAAAGTCGAATTTATTCCTAAATATAAGATAACGGAATTCTTCTAAATGCAGTGCAGTTATATCGTTAAGGCTTTATGTAGACTTCAGTGCCTTAAAGAAGGTTTATTAACTTAATTATGTTAAACTAATGATTTGAAGCATTTCGATATCGATTGCTTAATGTGTATATACAAGAAAATCGACTTTATACCTAAATATAAGATTACGGAATTCTTCTACATGCACTGTCGTTATGCCGCCATGGCTTTATATCAACTTCAATACGTTTAAGAAGGTTAATTAACTTAAATATGTTAAACTTATGATTTGCAGCATTTCGATATCGATTTCTAAACGCATATATACAAGAAAGTCGAATTTATACCTAAATATAAGATAACGGAATTCTTCTAAATGCAGTGCAGTTATAGCGTTAAGGCTTTATGTAGACTTCAGTGCGTTAAAGAAGGTTTATTAACTTAAATATGTTAAACTAATGATTTTAAGCATTTCCATATCGATTGCTAAATGTGTATAAACAAGAAAATCGACTTTATACCAAAATATAAGATAACGGAATTCTTCCAAATGTACTGTCGTTATGCCGCCATGGCTTTGTATCAACTTCACTACGTTAAAGAAGGTTAATAATTTTAAATATATTAAACTAATGGTTTGAAGCATTTCGATATCGATTGCTAAATGTGTTAATACAAGAAAATCGACTTTACACCTAAATATAAAATAATAACATTACGGAATTCTTCTAAATGCACTGCCGTTATACCGTTAAGGTTTTATGTAGACTTCAGTAAGCTAAAAAATGTTTATTAACTTAATATGTTAAACTAATGATTTGAAGCATTTCGATATCCATAGCTAAATATGTATATACAAGAAAATCGACTTTATACCTAAATATAAGATTACGGAATTCTTCTACATGCACTGTCGTTATGCCGCCATGGCTTTATATCAACTTCAATACGTTTAAGAAGGTTAATTAACTTTAATATGTTAAACTAATGAGCTGAAGCATTTCGATATCGATTGCTAAATGTGTATATACAAGAAAATCGATTTTATACCTAAATATAAGATAACGGAATTCTTCTAAATGCAGTGCAGTTATAGCGTTAAGGCTTTATGTAGACTTCAGTGCGTTAAAGAAGGTTTATTAACTTAAATATGTTAAACTAATGATTTGAAGCATTTCGATATCCATAGCTAAATATGTATATACAAGAAAATCGACTTTATACCTAAATATAAAATTATAAAATTACGGAGTTCTTCTAAATGCACTGCCGTTATGCCGTTAAGGCTTTATGTAGACTTCAGTGCGTTAAAGAAGGTTTATTAACTTAAATATGTTAAACTAATGATTTGAAGCCTTTCGATAGCGATTGCTAAATATGTAAATAGAAGAAAATCGACTTTATACCTAAATATAAGATTACGGAATTCTTCTAAATGCACTGCCGTTATGCCGCCATGGCTGTATATCAACTTCAATACGTTAAAGAAGGTTAATTAACTTAAATATGTTAAACTAATGATTTGAAGCATTTCGATATAGATAGCTAAATATGTATATACAAAAAAAACGACTTTATACCTAAATATAAGATTATGGAATTCTTCTAAATGCACTGCAGTTATACCGCTAAGGCTTTACGTAGACTTCAGTGCCTTAAAGAAGGTTTATTATAAATAACTTGAAAATGTAAAACTAATGATTTGAAGCATTTCAATATCGATTGCTAAATGCGTATATACAACAAAATCGACTTTATACATAAATACATATAAGATTACGGAATTCTTCCACATGCACTGCCGTTATGCCGCCATGGCTTTATATCAACTTCAATACGTTTAAGAAGGTTAATTAACTTAAATATGTTAAACTAATGATTTGAAGCATTTCGATATCGATTTCTAAACGCATATATACAAGAAAGTCGAATTTATACCTAAATATAAGATAACGGAATTCTTCTAAAGGCACTGCCGTTATACCGTTATGCCGTTATGGCTTTATGCCAACTTCAGTTCGCAAAGAAGGTTTATTAACTTAAATATGTTAAACTAATGATTTGAAGCATATACAAGAAAATCGACTTTGTACCCGTTATACCGCCATGGCTTTATAGCAACTTAAGTACGTTAAAGAAGGTTTATTAACTTAAATATGTTAAACTAATGATTTGAAGCATTTCGATATCGATGGCTTAAGGTGTATATACAAGAAAATCGACTTTATACCTAAATATAAGATTACGGAATTCTTCTAAATGCACTGCCGTTATGCCGCCATGGCTTTATCTCAACTTCAATACGTTAAAGAAGGTTAATTAACTTAAATATGTAAAACTAATGATGTGAAGCATTTTAATATCGCTTGCTAAGTGAGTATATACAAGAAAGTCGGATTTATACCCAAATTTAAGATTACGGAATTCTTCTAAATGCACTGCAGTTATACCGTTAAGGCTTTATGTAGACTTCAGTGCGTTAAAGAAGGTTTATTAACTTAAATATGTTAAACTAATGATTTGAAGCATTTCGATATCGATTGCTTAAGGTGTATATACAAGAAAATCGACTTTATACCTAAATATAAGATAACGGAATTCTTCCCAATGTACAGTCGTTACGCCGCCATGGTTTTGTATAGACTTCAATACGTTAAAAAAGGTTAATTTTTATAAATATGTTAAACTAATGGTATGAAGCGTTTCGATATCGGCAGCTAAATGTGTAAACACAAGAAAATCGACTTTATACCTAAATATAAGATTACGGAATTCTTCTAAATGCACTGCCGTTATGCCGCCATGGCTTTAACTCAACTTCAATACGTTAAAGAAGGTTAATTAACTAAAATATGTAAAACTAATGCTGTGAAGCATTTTGATATCGCTTGCTAAGTGAGTATATACAAGAAAGTCGAATTTATACCCAAATTTAAGATTACGGAATTCTTCTAAATGCACTGCAGTTATACCGTTAAGGCTTTATGTAGACTTCAGTGCGTTAAAGAAGGTTTATTAACTTAAACATGTTAAACTAATGATTTGAAGCCTTTCGATAGCGATTGCTAAATATGTAAATAGAAGAAAATCGACTTTATACCTAAATATAAGATTACGGAATTCTTCTAAATGCACAGCCGTTATACCGCCATGGCTTTATAGCAACTTAAGTACGTTAAAGAAGGTTAATTAACTTAAATATCTTAAACTAATGATTTAAAGCATTTCGATATCGATAGCTAAATATGTATATACAAAAAAAACGACTTTATACCTAAATATAAGATAATGGAATTCTTCTAAATGCACTGCAGTTATACCGTTAAGGCTTTACGTAGACTTCAGTGCCTTAAAGAAGGTTTATTATAAATACCTTGAAAATGTAAAACTAATGATTTGAAGCATTTCAATATCGATTGCTAAATGCTTTTATACAAAAAAATCGACTTTATACATAAATACATATAAGATTACGGAATTCTTCCACATGCACTGCCGTTATGCCGCCATGGCTTTATGTCAACTTCAGTGCGTTAAAGAAGCTTTACTAACTTAAATATATTAATCTAATGATTTGAAGCATTTTGATATCGCTTGCTAAAAGATTATATACAAGAAAGTCGAACTTATACCTAAATATAAGATAACGGAATTCTTCTAAATGCAGTGCAGTTATACCGTTAAGGCTTTATGTAGACTTCAGTGCCTTAAAGAAGGTTTATTAACTTAAATATGTTAAACTAATGGTATGGAGCATTTCGATATCGACTGCTAAATGTGTAAACACAAGAAAATCGACTTTAAAACCTAAATATGTATAATATTATAACATTACGGAATTCTTCTACATGCACTGTCGTTACGTCGCCATGGCTTTATGCCAACTTCCGTTCGTTAAGAAAGTTTATTAACTTAAATATGTTAAACTAATGATTCAAAGCATATACAAGAAAATCGACTTTATACCTAAATATAAGATTACGGAATTCTTCTACATGCACTGTCGTTATGCCGCCATGGCTTTATATCAACTTCCATACGTTTAAGAACGTTAATTAACTTAAATATGTTTAACTAATGATTTGAAGCATTTCGATATCGATTTCTAAACGCATATATACAAGAAAGTCGAATTTATACGTAAATATAAGACAACGGAATTCTTCTAAATGCAGTGCAGTTATACCGTTAAGGCTTTATGTAGACTTCATAGCGTTAAAGAAGGTTTATTAACTTAAATATGTTAAACTAATGATTTGAAGCATTTCGATATCGATTGCTAAATGTGTATAAACACGAAAATCGACTTTATACCAAAATATAAGATAACGGAATTCTTCCAAATGTACTGTCGTTATGCCGCCATGGCTTTGTATCAACTTCAATACGTTAAAGAAGGTTAATAATTTTAAATATGTTAAACTAATGGTTTGAAGCATTTCGATATCGACTGCTAAATGTGTTAATACAAGAAAATCGACTTTACACCTAAATATAAAATTATAACATTACGGAATTCTTCTAAATGCACTGCCGTTATACCGTTAGGGTTTTATGTAGACTTCAGTAAGCTAAAAAATTTTTATTAACTTAATATGTTAAACTAATGGTTTGAAGCATTTCGATATCGATAGCTAAATATGTATATACAAGAAAATCGACTTTATACCTAAATATAAGATTACGGAATTCTTCTGCATGCACTGTCGTTATGCCGCCATGGCTTTATATCAACTTCAATACGTTTAAGAAGGTTAATTAACTTAAATATGTTAAACTAATGATTTGAAGCATTTCGATATCGATTTCTAAATGCATATATACAAGAAAGTCGAATTTATTCCTGAATATAAGATAACGGAATTCTTCTAAATGCAGTGCAGTTATACTGTTAAGGCTTTATGTAGATTTCAGTGCCTTAAAGAAGGTTTATTAACTTAAATATGTTAAACTAATGATTTGAAGCATTTCGATATCGATTGCTAAATGTGTACAAGAAAATCGACTTTATACCTAAATATAAGATTATGGAATTCTTCTACATGCACTGTCGTTATGCCGCCATGGCTTTGTATCAACTTCAATACGTTAAAGAAGGCTAATAATTTTAAATATGTTAAACTAATGGTTTGAAGCATTTCGATATCGATTGCTAAATGTGTTAATACAAGAAAATCGTTTTTACACCTAAATATAAAATTATAACATTACGGAATTCTTCTGAATGCACTGCCGTTATACCGTTAGGGTTTTATGTAGACTTCAGTAAGCTAAAAAATTTTTATTAACTTAATATGTTAAACTAATGGTTTGAAGCATTTCGATATCGATAGCTAAATATGTATATACAAGAAAATCGACTTTATACCTAAATATAAGATTACGGAATTCTTCTGCATGCACTGTCGTTATGCCGCCATGGCTTTATATCAACTTCAATACGTTTAAGAAGGTTAATTAACTTAAATATGTTAAACTAATGATTTGAAGCATTTCGATATCGATTTCTAAACGCATATATACAAGAAAGTCGAATTTATACCACAATATAAGATAACGGAATTCTTCTAAATGCACTGCCGTTATACCGTTAAGGCTTTATGTAGACTTCAAAAAGCTAAAAAATGTTTATTAACTTAAAATGTTAAACTAATGATTTAAAGCATTTCGATATCGATATCTAAATATGTATATACAAGAAAATCGAATTTATACCTAAATATAAGATTATGGAATTCTTCTACATGCACCGCCGTTATGCCTCCATGGCTATATTCCCACTTCAGATCATTAAAGAAGGTTTACTAACTTAAATATGTTAAACTAATGAGATGAAGCATTTCGATATCGATTGCTAAATGTGTATATACAAGAAAATCGATCTTATACCTAAATATAAGATTACGGAATTCTTCTAAATGCACTGCAGTTATACCGTTAAGGCTTTATGTAGATTTCAGTGCCTTAAAGAAGGTTTATTAACTTAAATATGTTAAACTAATGATTTGAAGCATTTCGATATCGATTGCTAAATGTGTACAAGAAAATCGACTTTATACCTAAATAAAAGATAATGGAATTCTTCTAAATGCTTTGCCGTTATGCCGTTAAGGCTTTATGTAGACATCAGTGAGTTAAAGAAGGTTTATTAACTTAAATATGTTAAACTAATGATTTGAAGCATCTCGATATCGATTGCTAAATGTGCATATACACGAAAATCGAATTTATACCTAAATATAAGATTACGGAATTCTTCTAAATGCACTGCAGTTATACCGTTAAGGCTTTATGTAGATTTCAGTGCCTTAAAGAAGGTTTATTAACTTTATTATGTTGAACTAATGATTTGAAGCATTTCGATATCGATTGCTAAATGTGTACAAGAAAATCGACTATATACCTAAATATAAGATTATGGAATTCTTCTACATGCACTGTCGTTATGCCGCCATGGCTTTGTATCAACTTCAATACGTTAAAGAAGGTTAATAATTTTAAATATGTTAAACTAATGGTTTGAAGCATTTCGATATCGATTGCTAAATGTGTTAATACAAGAAAATCGACTTTACACCTAAATATAAAATTATAACATTACGGAATTCTTCTAAATGCACTGCCGTTATACCGTTAGGGTTTTATGTAGACTTCAGTAAGCTAAAAAATTTTTATTAACTTAATATGTTAAACTAATGGTTTGAAGCATTTCGATATCGATAGCTAAATATGTATATACAAGAAAATCGACTTTATACCTAAATATAAGATTACGGAATTCTTCTGCATGCACTGTCGTTATGCCGCCATGGCTTTATATCAACTTCAATACGTTTAAGAAGGTTAATTAACTTAAATATGTTAAACTAATGATTTGAAGCATTTCGATATCGATTTCTAAATGCATATATACAAGAAAGTCGAATTTATTCCTGAATATAAGATAACGGAATTCTTCTAAATGCATTGCAGTTATACCGTTAAGGCTTTATGTAGATTTCAGTGCCTTAAAGAAGGTTTATTAACTTAAATATGTTAAACTAATGATTTGAAGCATTTCGATATCGATTGCTAAATGTGTACAAGAAAATCGACTTTATACCTAAATATAAGATTATGGAATTCTTCTACATGCACTGTCGTTATGCCGCCATGGCTTTGTATCAACTTCAATACGTTAAAGAAGGTTAATAATTTTAAATATGATAAACTAATGGTTTGAAGCATTTCGATATCGATTGCTTAATGTGTTAATACAAGAAACTCGTTTTTACAGCTAAATATAAAATTATAACATTACGGAATTCTTCTAAATGCACTGCCGTTATACCGTTAGGGTTTTATGTAGACTTCAGTAAGCTAAAAAATTTTTATTAACTTAATATGTTAAACTAATGATTTAAAGCATTTCGATATCGATAGCTAAATATGTATATACAAGAAAATCGACTTTATACCTAAATATAAGATTATGGAATTCTTCTACATGCACTGTCGTTATGCCGCCATGGCTTTATATCAACTTCAATACGTTTAAGAAGGTTAATTAACTTAATTATGTTAAACTAATGATTTGAAGCATTTCGATATCGATTTCTAAACGCATATATACAAGAAAGTCGAATTTATACCACAATACAAGATAACGGAATTCTTCTAAATGCACTGCCGTTATACCGTTAAGGCTTTATGTAGACTTCAAAAAGCTAAAAAATGTTTATTAACATAATATGTTAAACTAATGATTTAAAGCATTTCGATATCGATAGCTAAATATGTATATACAAGAAAATCGACTTTATACCTAAATATAAGATTATGGAATTCTTCTACATGCACCGCCGTTATGCCTCCATGGCTATATTCCCACTTCAGATCATTAAAGAAGGTTTACTAACTTAAATATGTTAAACTAATGAGCTGAAGCATTTCGATATCGATTGCTAAATGTGTATATACAAGAAAATCGATCTTATACCTAAATAAAAGATAACGGAATTCTTCTAAATGCTTTGCGGTTATGCCGTTAAGGCTTTATGTAGACATCAGTGAGTTAAAGAAGGTTTATTAACTTAAATATGTTAAACTAATGATTTGAAGCATCTCGATATCGATTGCTAAATGTGCATATACACGAAAATCGAATTTATACCTAAATATAAGATTACGGAATTCTTCTAAATGCACTGCAGTTATACCGGAAGGTTTATTAACTTAAATATGTTAAACTAATGATCTGAAGCATTTCGATATCGATTGCTAAATGTGTATATACAAGAAAATCGACTTTATACCTAAATATAAGATTACGGAATTCTTCTACATGCACTTTCGTTATGCCGCCATGGCTTTACATCAACTTCAATACGTTTAAGAAGGTTAATTAACTTAAATATGTTAAACTAAAGATTTGAAGCATTTCGATATCGATTTCTAAATGCATATATACAAGAAAGTCGAATTTATTCCTAAATATAAGATAACGGAATTCTTCTAAATGCAGTGCAGTTTTATCGTTAAGGCTTTATGTAGACTTCAGTGCCTTTAAGAAGGTTTATTAACTTAAATATGTTAAACTAATGATTTGAAGCATTTCGATATCGATTGCTAAATGTGTATATACAAGAAAATCGACTTTATACCTAAATATAAGATTACGGAATTCTTCTACATGCACTGTCGTTATGCCGCCATGGCTTTATATCAACTTCAATACGTTTAAGAAGGTTAATTAACTTAAATATGTTAAACTTATGATTTGCAGCATTTCGATATCGATTTCTAAACGCATATATACAAGAAAGTCGAATTTATACCTAAATATAAGATAACGGAATTCTTCTAAATGCAGTGCAGTTATAGCGTTAAGGCTTTATGTAGACTTCAGTGCGTTAAAGAAGGTTTATTAACTTAAATATGTTAAACTAATGATTTGAAGCATTTCCATATCGATTGCTAAATGTGTATAAACAAGAAAATCGACTTTATACCAAAATATAAGATAACGGAATTCTTCCAAATGTACTGTCGTTATGCCGCCATGGCTTTGTATCAACTTCAATACGTTAAAGAAGGTTAATAATTTTAAATATATTAAACTAATGGTTTGAAGCATTTCGATATCGATTGCTAAATGTGTTAATACAAGAAAATCGACTTTACACCTAAATATAAAATAATAACATTACGGAATTCTTCTAAATGCACTGCCGTTATACCGTTAAGGTTTTATGTAGACTTCAGTAAGCTAAAAAATGTTTATTAACTTAATATGTTAAACTAATGATTTGAAGCATTTCTATATCCATAGCTAAATATGTATATACAAGAAAATCGACTTTATACCTAAATATAAGATTACGGAATTCTTCTACATGCACTGTCGTTATGCCGCCATGGCTTTATATCAACTTCAATACGTTTAAGAAGGTTAATTAACTTTAATATGTTAAACTAATGAGCTGAAGCATTTCGATATCGATTGCTAAATGTGTATATACAAGAAAATCGATTTTATACCTAAATATAAGATAACGGAATTCTTCTAAATGCAGTGCAGTTATAGCGTTAAGGCTTTATGTAGACTTCAGTGCGTTAAAGAAGCTTTATTAACTTAAATATGTTAAACTAATGATTTGAAGCATTTCGATATCCATAGCTAAATATGTATATACAAGAAAATCGACTTTATACCTAAATATAAGATTACGGAATTCTTCTGCATGCACTGTCGTTATGCCGCCATGGCTTTATATCAACTTCAATACGTTTAAGAAGGTTAATTAACTTAAATATGTTAAACTAATGATTTGAAGCATTTCGATATCGATTTCTAAATGCATATATACAAGAAAGTCGAATTTATTCCTGAATATAAGATAACGGAATTCTTCTAAATGCATTGCAGTTATACCGTTAAGGCTTTATGTAGATTTCAGTGCCTTAAAGAAGGTTTATTAACTTAAATATGTTAAACTAATGATTTGAAGCATTTCGATATCGATTGCTAAATGTGTACAAGAAAATCGACTTTATACCTAAATATAAGATTACGGAATTCTTCTGCATGCACTGTCGTTATGCCGCCATGGCTTTATATCAACTTCAATACGTTTAAGAAGGTTAATTTACTTAAATATGTTAAACTAATGATTTGAAGCATTTCGATATCGATTTCTAAACGCATATATACAAGAAAGTCGAATTTATACCACAATATAAGATAACGGAATTCTTCTAAATGCACTGCCGTTATACCGTTAAGGCTTTATGTAGACTTCAAAAAGCTAAAAAATGTTTATTAACTTAAAATGTTAAACTAATGATTTAAAGCATTTCGATATCGATAGCTAAATATGTATATACAAGAAAATCGAATTTATACCTAAATATAAGATTATGGAATTCTTCTACATGCACCGCCGTTATGCCTCCATGGCTATATTCCCACTTCAGATCATTAAAGAAGGTTTACTAACTTAAATATGTTAAACTAATGAGATGAAGCATTTCGATATCGATTGCTAAATGTGTATATACAAGAAAATCGATCTTATACCTAAATATAAGATTACGGAATTCTTCTAAATGCACTGCAGTTATACCGTTAAGGCTTTATGTAGATTTCAGTGCCTTAAAGAAGGTTTATTAACTTAAATATGTTAAACTAATGATTTGAAGCATTTCGATATCGATTGCTAAATGTGTACAAGAAAATCGACTTTATACCTAAATAAAAGATAATGGAATTCTTCTAAATGCTTTGCCGTTATGCCGTTAAGGCTTTATGTAGACATCAGTGAGTTAAAGAAGGTTTATTAACTTAAATATGTTAAACTAATGATTTGAAGCATCTCGATATCGATTGCTAAATGTGCATATACAAGAAAGTCGAATTTATTCCTGAATATAAGATAACGGAATTCTTCTAAATGCATTGCAGTTATACCGTTAAGGCTTTATGTAGATTTCAGTGCCTTAAAGAAGGTTTATTAACTTAAATATGTTAAACTAATGATTTGAAGCATTTCGATATCGATTGCTAAATGTGTACAAGAAAATCGACTTTATACCTAAATATAAGATTATGGAATTCTTCTACATGCACTGTCGTTATGCCGCCATGGCTTTGTATCAACTTCAATACGTTAAAGAAGGTTAATAATTTTAAATATGATAAACTAATGGTTTGAAGCATTTCGATATCGATTGCTTAATGTGTTAATACAAGAAACTCGTTTTTACACCTAAATATAAAATTATAACATTACGGAATTCTTCTAAATGCACTGCCGTTATACCGTAAGGGTTTTATGTAGACTTCAGTAAGCTAAAAAATTTTTATTAACTTAATATGTTAAACTAATGATTTAAAGCATTTCGATATCGATAGCTAAATATGTATATACAAGAAAATCGACTTTATACCTAAATATAAGATTATGGAATTCTTCTACATGCACTGTCGTTATGCCGCCATGGCTTTATATCAACTTCAATACGTTTAAGAAGGTTAATTAACTTAATTATGTTAAACTAATGATTTGAAGCATTTCGATATCGATTTCTAAACGCATATATACAAGAAAGTCGAATTTATACCACAATACAAGATAACGGAATTCTTCTAAATGCACTGCCGTTATACCGTTAAGGCTTTATGTAGACTTCAAAAAGCTAAAAAATGTTTATTAACTTAATATGTTAAACTAATGATTTAAAGCATTTCGATATCGATAGCTAAATATGTATATACAAGAAAATCGACTTTATACCTAAATATAAGATTATGGAATTCTTCTACATGCACCGCCGTTATGCCTCCATGGCTATATTCCCACTTCAGATCATTAAAGAAGGTTTACTAACTTAAATATGTTAAACTAATGAGCTGAAGCATTTCGATATCGATTGCTAAATGTGTATATACAAGAAAATCGATCTTATACCTAAATAAAAGATAACGGAATTCTTCTAAATGCTTTGCGGTTATGCCGTTAAGGCTTTATGTAGACATCAGTGAGTTAAAGAAGGTTTATTAACTTAAATATGTTAAACTAATGATTTGAAGCATCTCGATATCGATTGCTAAATGTGCATATACACGAAAATCGAATTTATACCTAAATATAAGATTACGGAATTCTTCTAAATGCACTGCAGTTATACCGGAAGGTTTATTAACTTAAATATGTTAAACTAATGATCTGAAGCATTTCGATATCGATTTCTAAATGCATATATACAAGAAAGTCGAATTTATTCCTAAATATAAGATAACGGAATTCTTCTAAATGCAGTGCAGTTTTATCGTTAAGGCTTTATGTAGACTTCAGTGCCTTTAAGAAGGTTTATTAACTTAAATATGTTAAACTAATGATTTGAAGCATTTCGATATCGATTGCTAAATGTGTATATACAAGAAAATCGACTTTATACCTAAATATAAGATTACGGAATTCTTCTACATGCACTGTCGTTATGCCGCCATGGCTTTATATCAACTTCAATACGTTTAAGAAGGTTAATTAACTTAAATATGTTAAACTTATGATTTGCAGCATTTCGATATCGATTTCTAAACGCATATATACAAGAAAGTCGAATTTATACCTAAATATAAGATAACGGAATTCTTCTAAATGCAGTGCAGTTATAGCGTTAAGGCTTTATGTAGACTTCAGTGCGTTAAAGAAGGTTTATTAACTTAAATATGTTAAACTAATGATTTGAAGCATTTCCATATCGATTGCTAAATGTGTATAAACAAGAAAATCGACTTTATACCAAAATATAAGATAACGGAATTCTTCCAAATGTACTGTCGTTATGCCGCCATGGCTTTGTATCAACTTCAATACGTTAAAGAAGGTTAATAATTTTAAATATATTAAACTAATGGTTTGAAGCATTTCGATATCGATTGCTAAATGTGTTAATACAAGAAAATCGACTTTACACCTAAATGTAAAATAATAACATTACGGAATTCTTCTAAATGCACTGCCGTTATACCGTTAAGGTTTTATGTAGACTTCAGTAAGCTAAAAAATGTTTATTAACTTAATATGTTAAACTAATGATTTGAAGCATTTCGATATCCATAGCTAAATATGTATATACAAGAAAATCGACTTTATACCTAAATATAAGATTACGGAATTCTTCTACATGCACTGTCGTTATGCCGCCATGGCTTTATATCAACTTCAATACGTTTAAGAAGGTTAATTAACTTTAATATGTTAAACTAATGAGCTGAAGCATTTCGATATCGATTGCTAAATGTGTATATACAAGAAAATCGATTTTATACCTAAATATAAGATAACGGAATTCTTCTAAATGCAGTGCAGTTATAGCGTTAAGGCTTTATGTAGACTTCAGTGCGTTAAAGAAGCTTTATTAACTTAAATATGTTAAACTAATGATTTGAAGCATTTCGATATCCATAGCTAAATATGTATATACAAGAAAATCGACTTTATACCTAAATATAAAATTATAAAATTACGGAGTTCTTCTAAATGCACTGCCGTTATGCCGTTAAGGCTTTATGTAGACTTCAGTGCGTTAAAGAAGGTTTATTAAATTAAATATGTTAAACTAATGATTTGAAGCCTTTCGATAGCGATTGCTAAATATGTAAATAGAAGAAAATCGACTTTATACCTAAATATAAGATTACGGAATTCTTCTAAATGCAAATATGTTAAACTAATAATTTGAAGCATTTCGATATAGATAGCTAAATATGTATATACAAAAAAAACGACTTTATACCTAAATATAAGATTATGGAATTCTTCTAAATGCACTGCAGTTATACCGCTAAGGCTTTACGTAGACTTCAGTGCCTTAAAGAAGGTTTATTATAAATAACTTGAAAATGTAAAACTAATGATTTGAAGCATTTCAATATCGATTGCTAAATGCGTATATACAACAAAATCGACTTTATACATAAATACATATAAGATTACGGAATTCTTCCACATGCACTGCCGTTATGCCGCCATGGCTTTATATCAACTTCAATACGTTTAAGAAGGTTAATTAACTTAAATATGTTAAACTAATGATTTGAAGCATTTCGATATCGATTTCTAAAC
This sequence comes from Bactrocera correcta, assembly GCA_027475135.1. Taxonomy (NCBI): domain Eukaryota; kingdom Metazoa; phylum Arthropoda; class Insecta; order Diptera; family Tephritidae; genus Bactrocera; species Bactrocera correcta. Next base: position 14,181,164 of record CM050324.1, read on the forward strand.
GCATATATACAAGAAAGTCGAATTTATACCTAAATATAAGATAACGGAATTCTTCTAAAGGCACTGCCGTTATACCGTTATGCCGTTATGGCTTTATGCCAACTTCAGTTCGCAAAGAAGGTTTATTAACTTAAATATGTTAAACTAATGATTTGAAGCATATACAAGAAAATCGACTTTATACCCGTTATACCGCCATGGCTTTATAGCAACTTAAGTACGTTAAAGAAGGTTTATTAACTTAAATATGTTAAACTAATGATTTGAAGCATTTCGATATCGATTGTTTAAAGTGTATATACAAGAAAATCGACTTTATACCTAAATATAAGATTACGGAATTCTTCTAAATGCACTGCCGTTATGCCGCCATGGCTTTATCTCAACTTCAATACGTTAAAGAAGGTTAATTAACTTGAATATGTAAAACTAATGATTTGAAGCATTTCGAAATCGCTTGCTAAATGTGTATATACAAGAAAATCGAATTTATACCCAAATTTAAGATTACGGAATTCTTCTAAATGCACAGCAGTTATACCGTTAAGGCTTTATGTAGACTTCAGTGCGTTAAAGAAGGTTTATTAACTTAAATATGTTAAACTAATGATTTGAAGCATTTCGATATCGATTGCTTAAGGTGTATATACAAGAAAATCGACTTTATACCTAAATATAAGATAACGGAATTCTTCCCAATGTACAGTCGTTATGCCGCCATGGTTTTGTATAGACTTCAATACGTTAAAGAAGGTTAATTTTTATAAATATGTTAAACTAATGGTATGAAGCGTTTCGATATCGGCAGCTAAATGTGTAAACACAAGAAAATCGACTTTATACCTAAATATAAGATTACGGAATTCTTCTAAATGCACTGCCGTTATGCCGCCATGGCTTTATCTCAACTTCAATACGTTAAAGAAGGTTAATTAACTTAAATATGTTAAACTAATGATTTGAAGCATTTCGAAATCGCTTGCTAAATGTGTATATACAAGAAAATCGAACTTATACCTAAATATAAAATTATAACATTACGGAAGTCTTCTAAATGCACTGCCGTTATACCTTTAATGCTTTATGTAGACTTCAGTAAGCTAAAAAATGTTTATTAACTTAATATGTTTAACTAATGATTTGAAGCATTTCGATATCGATATCTAAATGTGTATATAAAAGAAAATCGATTTTATACCTAAATATAAGATTACGGAATTCTTCCAAATGCACTGCCGTTATGGCTTTATATCAACCTCAATACGTTAAAGAAGGTTAATTAACTTAAATAAGTGAAAATAATGATTTGAAGCATTTTGATATCGCTTGCTAAGTGAGTATATACAAGAAAGTCGAATTTATACCCAAATATAAGATTACGGAATTCTTCTAAATGCACTGCAGTTATACCGTTAAGGCTCTATGTAGACTTCAGTGCGTTAAAGAAGGTTTATTAACTTAAATATGTTAAATTAATGATTTGAAGCATTTCGATATCGATTGCTAAGGCTGTATATACAAGAAAATCGACTTTATACCTAAATATAAGATAACGGAATACTTCCCAATGTACTGTCGTTATGCCGCCATGGTTTTGTATAGACTTCAATACGTTAAAGAAGGTTAATTTTTATAAATATGTTAAACTAATGGTCTGAAGCGTTTCGATATCGACAGCTAAATGTGTGAACACAAGAAAATCGACTTTATACCTAAATATAATATTACAACATTACGGAATTCTTCCAAATGCACTGCCGTTATGCCGCCATGGCTTTATGCCAACTTCCGTTCGTTAAGAAAGTTTATTAACTTAAATATATTAAACTAATGGTTTAAAGCATATACAAGAAAATCGACTTTATACCTAAATATAAGATTACGGAATTCTTCTAAATGCACAGCCGTTATACCGCCATGGCTTTATAGCAACTTAAGTACGTTAAAGAAGGTTTATTAACTTAAATATGTTAAACTAATGATTTGAAGCATTTCGATATCGATTGCTAAATGTGTACAAGAAAATCGACTTTATACCTAAATATAAGATAATGGAATTCTTCTAAATGCACTGCAGTTATACCGTTAAGGCTTTACGTAGACTTCAGTGCCTTAAAGAAGGTTTATTATAAATAACTTGAAAATGTAAAACTAATGATTTGAAGCATTTCAATATCGATTGCTAAATGCGTATATACAATAAAATCGACTTTATACATAAATACATATAAGATTACGGAATTCTTCCACATGCACTGCCGTTATGCCGCCATGGCTTTATGTCAACTTCAGTGCGTTAAAGAAGCTTTACTAACTTAAATATATTAATCTAATGATTTGAAGCATTTTGATATCGCTTGCTAAAAGAGTATATACAAGAAAGTCGAACTTATACCTAAATATAAGATAACGGAATTCTTCTAAATGCAGTGCAGTTATACCGTTAAGGCTTTATGTAGACTTCAGTGCCTTAAAGAAGGTTTATTAACTTAAATACGTTAAACTAATGATTTGAAGCATTTCGATATCGATTGCTAAATGTGTATATACAAGAAAATCGACTTTATAACTAAATATAAGATTACGGAATTCTTCTACATGCACTCTCGTTATGCCGCCATGGCTTTATATCAACTTCAATACGTTTAAGAAAGTTAATTAACTTAAATATTTTAAACTAATGATTTGAAGCATTTCGATATCGATTGCTAAATGTGCATATACACGAAAATCGAATTTATACCTAAATATAAGATTACGGAATTCTTCTAAATGCAGTGCAGTTATACCGTTAAGGCTTTATGTAGACTTCAGTGCCTTAAAGAAGGTTTATTAACTTAAATATGTTAAACTAATGGTATGGAGCATTTCGATATCGACTGCTAAATGTGTAAACACAAGAAAATCGAATTTATACCTAAATATGTATAATATTATAACATTACGGAATTCTTCTACATGCACTGTCGTTATGTCGCCACGGCTTTATGCCAACTTCCGTTCGTTAAGAAAGTTTATTAACTTAAATATGTTAAACTAATGATTCAAAGCATATACAAGAAAATCGACTTTATACCTAAATATAAGATTACGGAATTCTTCTACATGCACTGTCGTTATGCCGCCATGGCTTTATATCAACTTCAATACGTTTAAGAAGGTTAATTAACTTGAATATGTTTAACTAATGATTTGAAGCATTTCGATATCGATTTCTAAACGCATATATACAAGAAAGTCGAATTTATACGTAAATATAAGACAACGGAATTCTTCTAAATGCAGTGCAGTTATACCGTTAAGGCTTTATGTAGACTTCATAGCGTTAAAGAAGGTTTATTAACTTAAATATGTTAAACTAATGATTTGAAGCATTTCGATATCGATTGCTAAATGTGTATAAACAAGAAAATCGACTTTATACCAAAATATAAGATAACGGAATTCTTCCATATGTACTGTCGTTATGCCGCCATGGCTTTGTATCAACTTCAATACGTTAAAGAAGGTTAATAATTTTAAATATGTTAAACTAATGGTTTGAAGCATTTCGATATCGACTGCTAAATGTGTTAATGCAACAAAATCGACTTTTCACCTAAATATAAAATTATAACATTACGGAATTCTTCTAAATGCACTGCCGTTATACCGTTAAGGTTTTATGTAGACTTCAGTAAGCTAAAAAATGTTTATTAACTTAATATGTTAAACTAATGATTTGAAGCATTTCGATAGCGATAGCTAAATATGTATATACAAGAAAATCGACTTTATACCTAAATATAAGATTACGGAATTCTTCTACATGCACTGTCGTTATGCCGCCATGGCTTTATATCAACTTCAATACGTTTAAGAAGGTTAATTAACTTAAATATGTTTAACTAATGATTTGAAGCATTTCGATATCGATTTCTAAACGCATATATACAAGAAAGTCGAATTTATACGTAAATATAAGACAACGGAATTCTTCTAAATGCAGTGCAGTTATACCGTTAAGGCTTTATGTAGACTTTATAGCGTTAAAGAAGGTTTATTAACTTAAATATGTTAAACTAATGAGCTGAAGCATTTCGATATCGATTGCTAAATGTGAATATACAAGAAAATCGATTTTATACCTAAATAAAAGATTACGGAAATTACCCAAATATACTGCCGTTATGCCGTTATGGCTTTTGTAAAGAAGGGTAATTATTTAAATATGTTAAGCTAATGGTTTGAAGCATTTCGATATCGATTGCTAAATGTGTAAATACAAGAAAATCGAATTTATACGTAAATATAAAATTATAAAATTACGGAGTTCTTCTAAATGCACTGCCGTTATACCGTTAAGGCTTTATGTAGACTTCAGTGCGTTAAAGAAGGTTTATTAACTTAAATATGTTAAACTAATGATTTGAAGCATTTCGATATCGATTGCTAAATATGCATATACACTAAAATCGAATTTATACCTAAATATAAGATTACGGAATTCTTCCCAATGTACTGTCGTTATGCCGCCATGGTTTTGTATCAACTTCAATACATTAAAGAAGGTTAATTATTATAAATATGTTAAACTAATGGTATGCACCATTTCGATATCGACTGCTAAATGTGTAAACACAAGAAAATCGACTTTATACCTAAACATAATATTATAACATTACGGAATTCTTCCAAATGCACTGCCGTTATGCCGCCATGGCTTTATGCCAACTTCCGTTCGCTAAGAAAGTTTATTAACTTAAATATGTTAAACTAATGATTTAAAGCATATTCAAGAAAATCGACTTTATACCTAAATATAAGATAACGGAATTCTTCTAAATGCACTGCCGTTAAGCCGCCATGGCTTTATATCAACTTCAGTACGTTAAAGAAGGTTAATTAACTTAAATGTGTTAAACCAATGATTTGAAGCATTTCGATATCGATAGCAAAATATGGATATACAAGAAAATCGACTTTATACCTAAATATAAGATTATGGATTTCTTCTACATGCACTGCCGTTATGCTGCCATGGCTATATGCCCACTTCAGTTCGTTAAAGAAGGTTTATTAACTTAAATATGTTAAACTAATGAGCTGAAGCATTTTAATATCGATTGCTAAATGTGTATATGCAAGAAAATCGATTTTATACCTAATTAAAAATTACGGAATTCACCCAAATGTACTGCCGTTATGGCTTTTGTAGACTTCAGTAAGATAAAGAGGATCAATAACCTTAAATATGTTAAATCGTTGATCTGAAGCATTTCGGTATCGATTGCTAAATGTGTATGTACAACGAAATCGACTTTATACCTAAATAGAAGACTACGGAATTCTTCCAAATGCACTGCCGTTATGCCGATATGGCTTTATGTAAACTTCAGTAAGATAAGGAGGGGTAATTAACTTAAATATGTTAATTCAGTTTTTTGAAGCACTTCGATATCGATTGCTAAATTAGTATATACAAGAAAATCGACTTTATACCGAAATATAAGGTTACGGAGTTCTTCTAAACGCACTGCCGTTATACCGTTAAGGCTTTATGTAAACTTCTGTGCGTTAAAGGTTTATTGTTTATTTGAAGCATTTCGATATCGATTGCTAAATGTGTATATACAAGAAAATCGACTTTATACCTAAATATAAGATAACGGAATTCTTCTACATGCACTGCCGTTATGCCGCCATGGCTTTATGCCAACTTCAGTTCGTTGAAGAATGTTTATTAACTTAAATATGTTAAACTAATGAGTTGAAGCATCTCGATATTGATTGCTAAATGTGTATATACAACAAAATCGAATTTATACCTAAACATAAGATCACGGAATTCTTCTACATGCACTGCCGTCATACCGCCAACGCTTTATGTTAACTTCAGTGCGTTAAAGAAGCCTTATTACCTTAAATATGTTAAAATAATGATTTGAAGCATTTCGATATCGATTGCTAAATGTGCATATACAAGAAAATCGACTTTATACCTAAATATAAGATTACGTAATTCTTGTAAATGCACTGCCGTTATGCCGTTAAGGCTTTATGTAGACTTCAGTAAGATAAAGAGGGTTAATTAACTTAAATATTTTAAACTATTGATTTGAAGCATTCGATATCGATTGCTAAATGTGAAAATACAACAAAATCGATTTTATACCTAAATACAAAATTACGGAATTCTTCTGCATGCACTGACGTTATGCCGCCATGGCTTCATGTCACCTTCGGTAGGTTAAAGAAGGTAATTTAACTTTAATATGTTAAACTAATGATTTGAAGCATTTCGATATCGATAGCTAAATATGTATATACAAGAAAATCGACTTTATACCTAAATATAAGATTACGGAATTCTTCTACATGCACTGTCGTTATGCCGCCATGGCTTTATATCAACTTCAATACGTTTAAGAAGGTTAATTAACTTGAATATGTTTAACTAATGATTTGAAGCATTTCGATATCGATTTCTAAACGCATATATACAAGAAAGTCGAATTTATACGTAAATATAAGACAACGGAATTCTTCTAAATGCAGTGCAGTTATACCGTTAAGGCTTTATGTAGACTTCATAGCGTTAAAGAAGGTTTATTAACTTAAATATGTTAAACTAATGATTTGAAGCATTTCGATATCGATTGCTAAATGTGTATAAACAAGAAAATCGACTTTATACCAAAATATAAGATAACGGAATTCTTCCATATGTACTGTCGTTATGCCGCCATGGCTTTGTATCGACTTTATACCTAAATATAATATTACAACATTACGGAATTCTTCCAAATGCACTGCCGTTATGCCGCCATGGCTTTATGCCAACTTCCGTTCGTTAAGAAAGTTTATTAACTTAAATATATTAAACTAATGGTTTAAAGCATATACAAGAAAATCGACTTTATACCTAAATATAAGATTACGGAATTCTTCTAAATGCACAGCCGTTATACCGCCATGGCTTTATAGCAACTTAAGTACGTTAAAGAAGGTTTATTAACTTAAATATGTTAAACTAATGATTTGAAGCATTTCGATATCGATTGCTAAATGTGTACAAGAAAATCGACTTTATACCTAAATATAAGATAATGGAATTCTTCTAAATGCACTGCAGTTATACCGTTAAGGCTTTACGTAGACTTCAGTGCCTTAAAGAAGGTTTATTATAAATAACTTGAAAATGTAAAACTAATGATTTGAAGCATTTCAATATCGATTGCTAAATGCGTATATACAATAAAATCGACTTTATACATAAATACATATAAGATTACGGAATTCTTCCACATGCACTGCCGTTATGCCGCCATGGCTTTATGTCAACTTCAGTGCGTTAAAGAAGCTTTACTAACTTAAATATATTAATCTAATGATTTGAAGCATTTTGATATCGCTTGCTAAAAGAGTATATACAAGAAAGTCGAACTTATACCTAAATATAAGATAACGGAATTCTTCTAAATGCAGTGCAGTTATACCGTTAAGGCTTTATGTAGACTTCAGTGCCTTAAAGAAGGTTTATTAACTTAAATACGTTAAACTAATGATTTGAAGCATTTCGATATCGATTGCTAAATGTGTATATACAAGAAAATCGACTTTATAACTAAATATAAGATTACGGAATTCTTCTACATGCACTCTCGTTATGCCGCCATGGCTTTATATCAACTTCAATACGTTTAAGAAAGTTAATTAACTTAAATATTTTAAACTAATGATTTGAAGCATTTCGATATCGATTGCTAAATGTGCATATACACGAAAATCGAATTTATACCTAAATATAAGATTACGGAATTCTTCTAAATGCAGTGCAGTTATACCGTTAAGGCTTTATGTAGACTTCAGTGCCTTAAAGAAGGTTTATTAACTTAAATATGTTAAACTAATGGTATGGAGCATTTCGATATCGACTGCTAAATGTGTAAACACAAGAAAATCGAATTTATACCTAAATATGTATAATATTATAACATTACGGAATTCTTCTACATGCACTGTCGTTATGTCGCCACGGCTTTATGCCAACTTCCGTTCGTTAAGAAAGTTTATTAACTTAAATATGTTAAACTAATGATTCAAAGCATATACAAGAAAATCGACTTTATACCTAAATATAAGATTACGGAATTCTTCTACATGCACTGTCGTTATGCCGCCATGGCTTTATATCAACTTCAATACGTTTAAGAAGGTTAATTAACTTGAATATGTTTAACTAATGATTTGAAGCATTTCGATATCGATTTCTAAACGCATATATACAAGAAAGTCGAATTTATACGTAAATATAAGACAACGGAATTCTTCTAAATGCAGTGCAGTTATACCGTTAAGGCTTTATGTAGACTTCATAGCGTTAAAGAAGGTTTATTAACTTAAATATGTTAAACTAATGATTTGAAGCATTTCGATATCGATTGCTAAATGTGTATAAACAAGAAAATCGACTTTATACCAAAATATAAGATAACGGAATTCTTCCATATGTACTGTCGTTATGCCGCCATGGCTTTGTATCAACTTCAATACGTTAAAGAAGGTTAATAATTTTAAATATGTTAAACTAATGGTTTGAAGCATTTCGATATCGACTGCTAAATGTGTTAATGCAACAAAATCGACTTTTCACCTAAATATAAAATTATAACATTACGGAATTCTTCTAAATGCACTGCCGTTATACCGTTAAGGTTTTATGTAGACTTCAGTAAGCTAAAAAATGTTTATTAACTTAATATGTTAAACTAATGATTTGAAGCATTTCGATAGCGATAGCTAAATATGTATATACAAGAAAATCGACTTTATACCTAAATATAAGATTACGGAATTCTTCTACATGCACTGTCGTTATGCCGCCATGGCTTTATATCAACTTCAATACGTTTAAGAAGGTTAATTAACTTAAATATGTTTAACTAATGATTTGAAGCATTTCGATATCGATTTCTAAACGCATATATACAAGAAAGTCGAATTTATACGTAAATATAAGACAACGGAATTCTTCTAAATGCAGTGCAGTTATACCGTTAAGGCTTTATGTAGACTTTATAGCGTTAAAGAAGGTTTATTAACTTAAATATGTTAAACTAATGAGCTGAAGCATTTCGATATCGATTGCTAAATGTGAATATACAAGAAAATCGATTTTATACCTAAATAAAAGATTACGGAAATTACCCAAATATACTGCCGTTATGCCGTTATGGCTTTTGTAAAGAAGGGTAATTATTTAAATATGTTAAGCTAATGGTTTGAAGCATTTCGATATCGATTGCTAAATGTGTAAATACAAGAAAATCGACTTTATACGTAAATATAAAATTATAAAATTACGGAGTTCTTCTAAATGCACTGCCGTTATACCGTTAAGGCTTTATGTAGACTTCAGTGCGTTAAAGAAGGTTTATTAACTTAAATATGTTAAACTAATGATTTGAAGCATTTCGATATCGATTGCTAAATATGCATATACACTAAAATCGAATTTATACCTAAATATAAGATTACGGAATTCTTCCCAATGTACTGTCGTTATGCCGCCATGGTTTTGTATCAACTTCAATACATTAAAGAAGGTTAATTATTATAAATATGTTAAACTAATGGTATGCACCATTTCGATATCGACTGCTAAATGTGTAAACACAAGAAAATCGACTTTATACCTAAACATAATATTATAACATTACGGAATTCTTCCAAATGCACTGCCGTTATGCCGCCATGGCTTTATGCCAACTTCCGTTCGCTAAGAAAGTTTATTAACTTAAATATGTTAAACTAATGATTTAAAGCATATTCAAGAAAATCGACTTTATACCTAAATATAAGATAACGGAATTCTTCTAAATGCACTGCCGTTAAGCCGCCATGGCTTTATATCAACTTCAGTACGTTAAAGAAGGTTAATTAACTTAAATGTGTTAAACCAATGATTTGAAGCATTTCGATATCGATAGCAAAATATGGATATACAAGAAAATCGACTTTATACCTAAATATAAGATTATGGATTTCTTCTACATGCACTGCCGTTATGCTGCCATGGCTATATGCCCACTTCAGTTCGTTAAAGAAGGTTTATTAACTTAAATATGTTAAACTAATGAGCTGAAGCATTTTAATATCGATTGCTAAATGTGTATATGCAAGAAAATCGATTTTATACCTAATTAAAAATTACGGAATTCACCCAAATGTACTGCCGTTATGGCTTTTGTAGACTTCAGTAAGATAAAGAGGATCAATAACCTTAAATATGTTAAATCGTTGATCTGAAGCATTTCGGTATCGATTGCTAAATGTGTATGTACAACGAAATCGACTTTATACCTAAATAGAAGACTACGGAATTCTTCCAAATGCACTGCCGTTATGCCGATATGGCTTTATGTAAACTTCAGTAAGATAAGGAGGGGTAATTAACTTAAATATGTTAATTCAGTTTTTTGAAGCACTTCGATATCGATTGCTAAATTAGTATATACAAGAAAATCGACTTTATACCGAAATATAAGGTTACGGAGTTCTTCTAAACGCACTGCCGTTATACCGTTAAGGCTTTATGTAAACTTCTGTGCGTTAAAGGTTTATTGTTTATTTGAAGCATTTCGATATCGATTGCTAAATGTGTATATACAAGAAAATCGACTTTATACCTAAATATAAGATAACGGAATTCTTCTACATGCACTGCCGTTATGCCGCCATGGCTTTATGCCAACTTCAGTTCGTTGAAGAATGTTTATTAACTTAAATATGTTAAACTAATGAGTTGAAGCATCTCGATATTGATTGCTAAATGTGTATATACAACAAAATCGAATTTATACCTAAACATAAGATCACGGAATTCTTCTACATGCACTGCCGTCATACCGCCAACGCTTTATGTTAACTTCAGTGCGTTAAAGAAGCCTTATTACCTTAAATATGTTAAAATAATGATTTGAAGCATTTCGATATCGATTGCTAAATGTGCATATACAAGAAAATCGACTTTATACCTAAATATAAGATTACGTAATTCTTGTAAATGCACTGCCGTTATGCCGTTAAGGCTTTATGTAGACTTCAGTAAGATAAAGAGGGTTAATTAACTTAAATATTTTAAACTATTGATTTGAAGCATTCGATATCGATTGCTAAATGTGAAAATACAACAAAATCGATTTTATACCTAAATACAAAATTACGGAATTCTTCTGCATGCACTGACGTTATGCCGCCATGGCTTCATGTCACCTTCGGTAGGTTAAAGAAGGTAATTTAACTTTAATATGTTAAACTAATGATTTGAAGCATTTCGATATCGATTGCTAAATGTGCTAATACAAGAAACTTGACTTTATACCTACCGTTAAGGTTTTATGTAGACTTCAGTAAGCTAAAAAATTTTTATTAACTTAATATCTTAAACTAATGATTTGAAGCATTTCGATATCGATAGCTAAATATGTATATACAAGAAAATCGACTTTATACCTAAATATAAGATTACGGAATTCTTCTACATGCACTGTCGTTATGCCGCCATGGCTTTATATCAACTTCAATACGTTTAAGAAGGTTAATTAACTTAAATATGTTTAACTAATGATTTGAAGCATTTCGATAGCGATAGCTAAATATGTATATACAAGAAAATCGACTTTATACCTAAATAAAGGGTGATTTTTTAAGAGCTTGATAACTTTTTTAAAAAAAAAAACGCATAAAATTTGCAAAATCTCATCGGTTCTTTATTTGAAACGTTAGATTGGTTCATGACATTTACTTTTTGAAGATAATTTCATTTAAATGTTGACCGCGGCTGCGTCTTAGGTGGTCCATTCGGAAAGTCCAATTTTGGGCAACTTTTTCGAGCATTTCGGCCGGAATAGCCCGAATTTCTTCGGAAATGTTGTCTTCCAAAGCTGGAATAGTTGCTGGCTTATTTCTGTAGACTTTAGACTTGACGTAGCCCCACAAAAAATAGTCTAAAGGCGTTAAATCGCATGATCTTGGTGGCCAACTTACGGGTCCATTTCTTGAGATGAATTGTTGTCCGAAGTTTTCCCTCAAAATGGCAATAGAATCGCGAGCTGTGTGGCATGTAGCGCCATCTTGTTGAAACCACATATCAACCAAGTTCAGTTCTTCCATTTTTGGCAACAAAAAGTTTGTTAGCATCGAACGATAGCGATCGCCATTCACCGTAACGTTGCGTCCAACAGCATCTTTGAAAAAATACGGTCCAATGATTCCACCAGCGTACAAACCACACCAAACAGTGCATTTTTCGGGATGCATGGGCAGTTCTTGAACGGCTTCTGGTTGCTCTTCACCCCAAATGCGGCAATTTTGCTTATTTACGTAGCCATTCAACCAGAAATGAGCCTCATCGCTGAACAAAATTTGTCGATTTGTCACATTTCGAACCGAACACTGATTTTGGTAATAAAATTCAATGATTTGCAAGCGTTGCTCGTTAGTAAGTCTATTCATGATGAAATGTCAAAGCATACTGAGCATCTTTCTCTTTGACACCATGTCTGAAATCCCACGTGATCTGTCAAATACTAATGCATGAAAATCCTAACCTCAAAAAAATCACCCGTTATAAGATTACGGAATTCTTCTACATGCACTGTCGTTATGCCGCCATGGCTTTATATCAACTTCAATACGTTTAAGAAGGTTAATTAACTTAAATATGTTTAACTAATGATTTGAAGCATTTCGATATCGATTTCTAAACGCATATATACAAGAAAGTCGAATTTATACGTAAATATAAGACAACGGAATTCTTCTAAATGCAGTGCAGTTATACCGTTAAGGCTTTATGTAGACTTTATAGCGTTAAAGAAGGTTTATTAACTTAAATATGTTAAACTAATGAGCTGAAGCATTTCGATATCGATTGCTAAATGTGAATATACAAGAAAATCGATTTTATACCTAAATAAAAGATTACGGAAATTACCCAAATATACTGCCGTTATGCCGTTATGGCTTTTGTAAAGAAGGGTAATTATTTAAATATGTTAAGCTAATGGTTTGAAGCATTTCGATATCGATTGCTAAATGTGTAAATACAAGAAAATCGACTTTATACGTAAATATAAAATTATAAAATTACGGAGTTCTTCTAAATGCACTGCCGTTATACCGTTAAGGCTTTATGTAGACTTCAGTGCGTTAAAGAAGGTTTATTAACTTAAATATGTTAAACTAATGATTTGAAGCATTTCGATATCGATTGCTAAATATGCATATACACTAAAATCGAATTTATACCTAAATATAAGATTACGGAATTCTTCCCAATGTACTGTCGTTATGCCGCCATGGTTTTGTATCAACTTCAATACATTAAAGAAGGTTAATTATTATAAATATGTTAAACTAATGGTATGCACCATTTCGATATCGACTGCTAAATGTGTAAACACAAGAAAATCGACTTTATACCTAAACATAATATTATAACATTACGGAATTCTTCCAAATGCACTGCCGTTATGCCGCCATGGCTTTATGCCAACTTCCGTTCGCTAAGAAAGTTTATTAACTTAAATATGTTAAACTAATGATTTAAAGCATATTCAAGAAAATCGACTTTATACCTAAATATAAGATAACGGAATTCTTCTAAATGCACTGCCGTTAAGCCGCCATGGCTTTATATCAACTTCAGTACGTTAAAGAAGGTTAATTAACTTAAATGTGTTAAACCAATGATTTGAAGCATTTCGATATCGATAGCAAAATATGGATATACAAGAAAATCGACTTTATACCTAAATATAAGATTATGGATTTCTTCTACATGCACTGCCGTTATGCTGCCATGGCTATATGCCCACTTCAGTTCGTTAAAGAAGGTTTATTAACTTAAATATGTTAAACTAATGAGCTGAAGCATTTTAATATCGATTGCTAAATGTGTATATGCAAGAAAATCGATTTTATACCTAATTAAAAATTACGGAATTCACCCAAATGTACTGCCGTTATGGCTTTTGTAGACTTCAGTAAGATAAAGAGGATCAATAACCTTAAATATGTTAAATCGTTGATCTGAAGCATTTCGGTATCGATTGCTAAATGTGTATGTACAACGAAATCGACTTTATACCTAAATAGAAGACTACGGAATTCTTCCAAATGCACTGCCGTTATGCCGATATGGCTTTATGTAAACTTCAGTAAGATAAGGAGGGGTAATTAACTTAAATATGTTAATTCAGTTTTTTGAAGCACTTCGATATCGATTGCTAAATTAGTATATACAAGAAAATCGACTTTATACCGAAATATAAGGTTACGGAGTTCTTCTAAACGCACTGCCGTTATACCGTTAAGGCTTTATGTAAACTTCTGTGCGTTAAAGGTTTATTGTTTATTTGAAGCATTTCGATATCGATTGCTAAATGTGTATATACAAGAAAATCGACTTTATACCTAAATATAAGATAACGGAATTCTTCTACATGCACTGCCGTTATGCCGCCATGGCTTTATGCCAACTTCAGTTCGTTGAAGAATGTTTATTAACTTAAATATGTTAAACTAATGAGTTGAAGCATCTCGATATTGATTGCTAAATGTGTATATACAACAAAATCGAATTTATACCTAAACATAAGATCACGGAATTCTTCTACATGCACTGCCGTCATACCGCCAACGCTTTATGTTAACTTCAGTGCGTTAAAGAAGCCTTATTACCTTAAATATGTTAAAATAATGATTTGAAGCATTTCGATATCGATTGCTAAATGTGCATATACAAGAAAATCGACTTTATACCTAAATATAAGATTACGTAATTCTTGTAAATGCACTGCCGTTATGCCGTTAAGGCTTTATGTAGACTTCAGTAAGATAAAGAGGGTTAATTAACTTAAATATTTTAAACTATTGATTTGAAGCATTCGATATCGATTGCTAAATGTGAAAATACAACAAAATCGATTTTATACCTAAATACAAAATTACGGAATTCTTCTGCATGCACTGACGTTATGCCGCCATGGCTTCATGTCACCTTCGGTAGGTTAAAGAAGGTAATTTAACTTTAATATGTTAAACTAATGATTTGAAGCATTTCGATATCGATTGCTAAATGTGCTAATACAAGAAACTTGACTTTATACCTACCGTTAAGGTTTTATGTAGACTTCAGTAAGCTAAAAAATTTTTATTAACTTAATATCTTAAACTAATGATTTGAAGCATTTCGATATCGATAGCTAAATATGTATATACAAGAAAATCGACTTTATACCTAAATATAAGATTACGGAATTCTTCTGTATGCACTGTCGTTATGCCGCCATGGCTTCATATCAACTTCAATACGTTTAAGAAGGTTAATTAACTTAAATATGTTAAACTAATGATTTGAAGCATTTCGATATCGATTTCTAAACGCATATATACAAGAAAGTCGAATTTATACCACAATACAAGATAACCGTTATACCGTTAAGGCTTTATGTAGACTTCAAGAAGCTAAAAAATGTTTATTAACTTAATATGTTAAACTAATGATTTAAAGCATTTCGATATCGATAGCTAAATATGTATATACAAGAAAATCGACTTTATACCTAAATATAAGATTATGGAATTCTTCTACATGCACCGCCGTTATGCCTCCATGGCTATATTCCCACTTCAGATCATTAAAGAAGGTTTACTAACTTAAATATGTTAAACTACTGAGCTGAAGCATTTCGATACCGATTGCTAAATGTGTATATACAAGAAAATCGATCTTATACCTAAATAAAAGATAACGGAATTCTTCTAAATGCTTTGCCGTTATGCCGTTAAGGCTTTATGTAGACATCAGTGAGTTAAAGAAGGTTTATTAACTTAAATATGTTAAACTAATGATTTGAAGCATCTCGATGTCGATTGCTAAATGTGCATATACACGAAAATCGAATTTATACCTAAATATAAGATTACGGAATTCTTCTAAATGCACTGCAGTTATACCGGTAAGGCTTTATGTAGACTTCAGTGCTTTAAAGAAGGTTTATTAACTTAAATATGTTAAAATAATGATTTGAAGCATTTCGATATCGATTGCTAAATGTGCATATACAAGAAAATCGACTTTATACCTAAATATAAGATTACGTAATTCTTGTAAATGCACTGCCGTCATACCGCCAACGCTTTATGTTAACTTCAGTGCGTTAAAGAAGCCTTATTACCTTAAATATGTTAAAATAATGATTTGAAGCATTTCGATATCGATTGCTAAATGTGCATATACAAGAAAATCGACTTTATACCTAAATATAAGATTACGTAATTCTTGTAAATGCACTGCCGTTATGCCGTTAAGGCTTTATGTAGACTTCAGTAAGATAAAGAGGGTTAATTAACTTAAATATTTTAAACTATTGATTTGAAGCATTCGATATCGATTGCTAAATGTGAAAATACAACAAAATCGATTTTATACCTAAATACAAAATTACGGAATTCTTCTGCATGCACTGACGTTATGCCGCCATGGCTTCATGTCACCTTCGGTAGGTTAAAGAAGGTAATTTAACTTTAATATGTTAAACTAATGATTTGAAGCATTTCGATATCGATTGCTAAATGTGCTAATACAAGAAACTTGACTTTATACCTACCGTTAAGGTTTTATGTAGACTTCAGTAAGCTAAAAAATTTTTATTAACTTAATATCTTAAACTAATGATTTGAAGCGTTTCGATATCGGCAGCTAAATGTGTAAACACAAGAAAATCGACTTTATACCTAAATATAAGATTACGGAATTCTTCTAAATGCACTGTCGTTATGCCGCCATGGCTTTACATCAACTTCAATACGTTTAAGAAGGTTAATTAACTTAAATATGTTAAACTAATGATTTGAAGCATTTCGATATCGATTTCTAAATGCATATATACAAGAAAGTCGAATTTATTCCTAAATATAAGTTAACGGAATTCTTCTAAATGCAGTGCAGTTATATCGTTAAGGCTTTATGTTGACTTCAGTGCCTTAAAGAAGGTTTATTAACTTAAATATGTTAAACTAATGATTTGAAGCATTTCGATATCGATTGCTAAATGTGTATATACAAGAAAATCGATTTTATACCTAAATATAAGATTACGGAATTCTTCTACATGCACTGTCGTTATGCCGCCATGGCTTTATATCAACTTCAATACGTTTAAGAAGGTTAATTAACTTAAATATGTTAAACTAATGATTTGCAGCATTTCGATATCGATTTCTAAACGCATATATACAAGAAAGTCGAATTTATACCTAAATATAAGATAACGGAATTCTTCTAAATGCAGTGCAGTTATAGCGTTAAGGCTTTATGTAGACTTCAGTGCGTTAAAGAAGGTTTATTAACTTAAATATGTTAAACTAATGATTTGAAGCATTTCCATATCGATTGCTAAATGTGTATAAACAAGAAAATCGACTTTATACCAAAATATAAGATAACGGAATTCTTCCAAATGTACTGTCGTTATGCCGCCATGGCTTTGTATCAACTTCAATACGTTAAAGAAGGTTAATAATTTTCAATATATTAAACTAATGGTTTGAAGCATTTCGATATCGATTGCTAAATGTGTTAATTCAAGAAAATCGACTTTACACCTAAATATAAAATAATAACATTACGGAGTTCTTCTAAATGCACTGCCGTTATACCGTTAAGGTTTTATGTAGACTTCAGTAAGCTAAAAAATGTTTATTAACTTAATATGTTAAACTAATGATTTGAAGCATTTCGATATCCATAGCTAAATATGTATATACAAGAAAATCGACTTTATATCTAAATATAAGATTACGGAATTCTTCTACATGCACTGTCGTTATGCCGCCATGGCTTTATATCAACTTCAATACGTTTAAGAAGGTTAATTAACTTTAATATGTTAAACTAATGAGCTGAAGCATTTCGATATCGATTGCTAAATGTGTATATACAAGAAAATCGATTTTATACCTAAATATAAGATAACGGAATTCTTCTAAATGCAGTGCAGTTATAGCGCTAAGGCTTTATGTAGACTTCAGTGCGTTAAAGAAGGTTTATTAACTTAAATATGTTAAACTAATGATTTGAAGCATTTCGATATCCATAGCTAAATATGTATATACAAGAAAATCGACTTTATACCTAAATATAAAATTATAAAATTACGGAGTTCTTCTAAATGCACTGCCGTTATGCCGTTAAGGCTTTATGTAGACTTCAGTGCGTTAAAGAAGGTTTATTAACTTAAATATATTAAACTAATGATTTGAAGCCTTTCGATAGCGATTGCTAAATATGTTAATACAAGAAAATCGACTTTATACCTAAATATAAGATTACGGAATTCTTCTAAATGCACTGCCGTTATGCCGCCATGGCTGTATATCAACTTCAATACGTTAAAGAAGGTTAATTAACTTAAATATGTTAAACTAATGATTTGAAGCATTTCGATATCGCTTGCTAAGTGAGTATATACAAGAAAGTCGAATTTATACCAAAATATAAGACAACGGAATTCTTCTAAATGCAGTGCAGTTATACCGTTAAGGCTTTATGTAGACTTCATAGCGTTAAAGAAGGTTAATTAACTTATATATGTTAAACTAATGATTTGAAGCATTTCGATATAGATAGCTAAATATGTATATACAAAAAAAAACGACTTTATACCTAAATATAAGATTATGGAATTCTTCTAAATGCACTGCAGTTATACCGCTAAGGCTTTACGTAGACTTCAGTGCCTTAAAGAAGGTTTATTATAAATAACTTGAAAATGTAAAACTAATGATTTGAAGCATTTCAATATCGATTGCTAAATGCGTATATACAACAAAATCGACTTTATACATAAATACATATAAGATTACGGAATTCTTCCACATGCACTGCCGTTATGCCGCCATGGCTTTATATCAACTTCAATACGTTTAAGAAGGTTAATTAACTTAAATATGTTAAACTAATGATTTGAAGCATTTCGATATCGATTTCTAAACGCATATATACAAGAAAGTCGAATTTATACCTAAATATAAGATAACGGAATTCTTCTAAAGGCACTGCCGTTATACCGTTATGCCGTTATGGCTTTATGCCAACTTCAGTTCGCAAAGAAGGTTTATTAACTTAAATATGTTAAACTAATGATTTGAAGCATATACAAGAAAATCGACTTTATACCCGTTATACCGCCATGGCTTTATAGCAACTTAAGTACGTTAAAGAAGGTTTATTAACTTAAATATGTTAAACTAATGATTTGAAGCATTTCGATATCGATTGCTTAAGGTGTATATACAAGAAAATCGACTTTATACCTAAATATAAGATTACGGAATTCTTCTAAATGCACTGCCGTTATGCCGCCATGGCTTTATCTCAACTTCAATACGTTAAAGAAGGTTAATTAACTTAATTATATTAAAGTAATGATTTGAAGCATTTAGATATCGATTGCTAAATGAGTATATACAAGAAAATCGACTTTATACCTAAATATAAGGTAACGGAATTCTTCTAAATGCACTGCAGTTATACCGTTAAGGCTTTATGTAGACTTCAGTGCGTTAAAGAAGGTTTATTAACTTAAATATGTTAAACTAATGATTTGAAGCATTTCGATATCGATTGCTTAAGGTGTATATACAAGAAAATCGACTTTATACCTAAATATAAGATAACGGAATTCTTCCCAATGTACAGTCGTTATGCCGCCATGGTTTTGTATAGACTTCAATACGTTAAAGAAGGTTAATTTTTAAAAATATGTTAAACTAATGGTATGAAGCGTTTCGATATCGGCAGCTAAATGTGTAAACACAAGAAAATCGACTTTATACCTAAATATAAGATTACGGAATTCTTCTAAATGCACTGCCGTTATGCCGCCATGGCTTTATCTCAACTTCAATACGTTAAAGAAGGTTAATTAACTAAAATATGTAAAACTAATGATGTGAAGCATTTTGATATCGCTTGCTAAGTGAGTATATACAAGAAAGTCGAATTTATACCCAAATTTAAGATTACGGAATTCTTCTAAATGCACTGCAGTTATACCTTTAAAGGGCTTTATGTAGACTTTCGTGCGTTAAAGAAGGTTTATTAACTTAAATATGTTAAACTAATGATTTGAAGCATTTCGATATCGAATGCTAAGGGTGTATATACAAGAAAATCGACTTTATCCCAAAAATATAAGATAACGGAATACTTCCCAATGTACTGTCGTTATGCCGCCATGGTTTTGTAAAGACTTCAATACGTTAAAGAAGGTTAATTTTTATAA
>CM050324.1:14205012-14223822 GCA_027475135.1 Bactrocera correcta
AATATGTTATACTAATGATTTGAAGCATTTCGATATCGATTGCTTAATATGTAAGTGCAAGAAAATCGACTTTATAACTAAATAGAAGTTTACGGAATCTGAATGCACTGCAGTTATACCGTTAAGGCTTTATGTAGACTTCTGTGCGTTAAGGAACGTTTATTAACTTAAATATGTTAAACTTATGATTTGAAGCATTTCCATATCGATTGCTTAATGTGTATATATAAGAAAATCGACTTTATACCTAAATATAAAATTACGGAATTCTTCCAAATGTACTGTCGTTATGCCACCATGGCTTTGTATCACCTTCAATACGTTAAAGAAGGTTAATTATTCTAAATATGTCAAACTAATGGTTTGAAGCATTTCGATATCGATTGCTAAATGTGTAAATACAAGAAAATCGACTTTATACCTAAATATAAAATTATAAAATTACGGAACTATTCCAAATGCACAGCCGTTATGCCGCCATGGCTTTATATCAACTTCA
Source organism: Bactrocera correcta (assembly GCA_027475135.1). Lineage (NCBI taxonomy): Eukaryota > Metazoa > Arthropoda > Insecta > Diptera > Tephritidae > Bactrocera > Bactrocera correcta. Next base: position 14,205,512 of record CM050324.1, read on the forward strand.
ACACGTTAAAGAAGGTTAATTAACTTAAATATGTTAAACTAATCATTTGAAGCATTTCGATATCGCTTGCTAAATGTGTATATACAAGAAAATCGAATTTATACCTAAATATAAGATAACGGGATTCTTCTAAATGCACTGCCGTTGTACCGTTAAGGCTTTATGTAGACTTCAGTAAGCTAAAAAATGTTTATTAACTTAATATGTTCAACTAATAATTTGAAGCATTTCGATATCGATATCTGAATGTGTATATAAAAGAAAATCGACTTTATACCTAAATATAAGATCACGGAATTCTTCTACATGCACTGCCGTAATGCCGCCGTGGCTATATGCCAACTTCCGATCGTTAAAGAAGGTTTATTAACTTAAATATGTTAAGCTTATGAGTTGAAAAATCTCGATATCGATTGCTAAATGCGTATATACAACAAAATCGACTTTATACCTAAATATAAGATTACGGAATTCTTCTATATGCACTGCCGTTATGCCGCCATGGCTTTATGCAAACTTCAGTTCATTAAAGAAGATTTATTAACTTAAATATGTTAATGTAATATCTCGATATCGATTGCTAAATGTGTATATACAACAAAATCGACTTTATACCTAAATATACGATTACGGAATTCTTCTAAATGCACTGCCGTTATGCCGCCATGGCTTTATATCAACTTCAATACGTTAAAGAAGGTTTATTAACTTAAATATGCTAAACCAGTTATTTGAAGCATTTCGATATATATTGCTAAATGTGTAAATACAAGAAAATCGACTTTATACCTAAATATAACATTATAACATTACGGATGTCTTCTAAATGCACTGCCGTTATACTGTTAAGGCTTTATGTAGACTTCAGTAAGCTAAAAAGGGTTTATTAACTTAATATGTTAAACTAATGATTTGAAGCATTTCGATATCGATAGCTAAATGTGTACATACAAGAAAATCGACTTTATACCTAAATATAAGATTACGGAATTCTTCTAACAGCACTGCAGTTATACCGTTAAGGCTTTATGTAGACTTCGGTGCGTTAAAGAAGGTTTATTCACATAAATATGTTAAACTAATGATTTGAAGCATTTCGGTATCGATTGCTCAATGTGTATAAACAAGAAAATCGGCTTTATACCTAAATATAAGATAACGGAATTCTTCTACGTGCACTGCCGTTATGCTGCCATAGCTTTATGCTAACTTCAGTTAGTTAAAGAAGGTTTATTAACTTAAATATGTTAAACTAATGAGTTGAAGCTTCTCGTTATCGATTGCTAAATATGTATATACAGCAAAATCGACTTTATACCTAAATATAAGTTTACGGAACTCTTCCAAATGCACTGCCGTTATACCGTTATGGCTCTATGTAAACTTCAGTAAGATAAAGAAGGTTAATTAACCTAAATATGTTAAACTAACGATTTGAAGCATTTCGATATCGATTGCTTAATATGTAAATACAAGAAAATCGACTTTATACCTAAATAGAAGTTTACGGAATCTGAATGCACTGCAGTCATACCGTTAAGGCTTTATGCAGACTTCAGTGCGTTAAAGAACCTTTATTAACTTAAATATGTTAAACTAACGATTTGAAGCACTTCGATATCGATTGCTAAATGTTTATATACAAGAAAATCGACTTTATAGCTAAATATAAGTTTACGGAATTCTTCCAAATGCACTGCCGTTATACCGTTATGGCTTTATGTAAACTTCAGTAAGATAGAGAAGGTTAATTAACTTAAATATGTTAACTTAAATATGTTAACTTAAATTTGGTAAACTAATGACTTGGAGCATTTCGTTATCGATTGCTAAATACGTATATACAACAAAATCGACTTTATAACTAAATGTAAGATTACCGAACTCTTCCAAATGCATTGCCGTTATGCCGTTAAGCCTTTTGTTGACTTCAGTAAGACAAAGAGGATTAATTAACTTAAATATGTTAAACTTATGATTTGAAGTATTTCCATATCGATTGCTTAATGTGTATATACAAGAAAATCGACTTTATACCTAAATATAAAATTACGGAATTCTTCCAAATGTACTGTCGTTATGCCACCATGGCTTTGTATCACCTTCAATACGTTAAAGAAGGTTCATTATTTTAAATATGTTAAACTAATGGTATGAAGCATTTCGATATCGATTGCCAAATGTGCAAATACAAGAAAATCGACTTTATACCTAAATATAAAATTACGGAATTCTTCCAAATGTACTGTTGTTATGCTACCATAGCTTTGTATCACCTTCAATACGTTAAAGAAGGTTAATTATTCTAAATATGTTTAACTAATGGTTTGAAGCATTTCGATATCGATTGCTAAATGTGCAAATACAAGAAAATCGACTTTATACCTAAATATAAGATAACGGAATCCTTTTACATGCACTGCCGCTATGCTGCCATGGCTTTATGCAACTTCAGTTCGTTAAAGAAGGTTTATTAACGTAAATATGTTAAACTAATGAGTTGAAGCATTTCGATGTCGCTTGCTAGATGTGTACATACAACAAAATAGACTTTATACCTAAATATAAGATTACGGAATTCTTCTTAATGTACTGCCGTAATGCCGCCATGGCTTTATATCAACTTCAATATGTTAAAGAAGGTTTATTAACTTAAATATGTTAACCTTTTGATTTGAAGCATTTCGATATCGATTGCTTAATGTGTATATACAAGAAAATCGACTTTATACCTAAATATAAGATTACGGAATTCTTCCAAATATATTGTCGTTATGCCACCATGGCTTTGTATCACCTTTAATACGTTAAAGAAGGTTAATTATTCTAAATATGTTAAACTAATGGTTTGAAGCATTTCGATATCGATTGCTAAGTGTGCAAATACAAGAAAATCTACTTTATACCTAACTATAAAATTTTAACATTACATAATTCTTCTAAATTCACTGCCGCTATACCGTTAAGGCTTTATGTAGACTTCAGTAAGCTAACAAATGTTTGTTAACTTAATATGTCAAACAAATGATTTGAAGCATTTCGATATCGATTGAAAAATTTGTATATACAAGAAAATCGACTTTATGCCTAATAAAAGGTTACGGAATTCTTCTACATGCACTGTCGTTATGCCGCCATGGCTTTATATCATTACGTTAAAGAAACTTAATTAACTTAAATATGTTAAACTAATGATTGGAAGCATTTCGATATCGATTGCTAAGTGTGTATATACAAGAAAATCGACTTTATACCTCAATATAAGATAACGGAATTCTTCTAAATGCACTGCCGTTATACCTTTAAGCCTTTATGTAGACTTCAGTAAGCTAAAAAATGTTTATTAATTCAATATGTTAAACTAATGATTTGAAGCACTTCGATGTCGATATCTAAATGTGTATATAAAAGAAAAACGAATTTATACCTAAATAAAAGATTACGAAATTCTTATATGTGCCAAATTCAGATCGTTAAAGAAGGTTTATTAACTTAAATATGTTAAGTTAATGAGTTAAAGCATCTCGATATCGATTGCTAAATGTGCATATACAACAAAATCGACTATATACCTGAATATAAGATTACGGAATTCTTCAAAGGCACTGCCCTTATACCGTTATGGCTTAATGTAAACTTCAGTAGGATAAAGAAGGTTAAATATTTTAAATATGTTAAACTAAAGATTTGAAGCATTTCGATATCGCTTGCTAAATGTGTATATACAAGAAAATCGAATTTATACCTAAATATAAGAAAACGGAATTCTTCTAAATGCGCTGCCGTTATACCGCTAAGGCTTTATATAAACTTCAGTAAGCTAAAAAAAAGTTTATTAATTTAATATGTTTTAAAATAATGATTTGAAGCATTTCGATATCGATATCTAAATGTGTATATAAAAGAAAATCGACTTTATACCTAAATAAAAGATTACGGAATTCTTATACATGCACTTCCGTAATACCGCCGTGGCTATGTGCCAAATTCAGATCGTTAAAGAAGGTTTATTAACTTAAATATGTTAAGTTAATGAGTTAAAGCATCTCGATATCTATTGCTAAATGTGTATATACAACAAAACCGATTTTATACCTTAATATAAGATAACGGAATTCTTCCAAGTGCCTTGCCGTTATACCGTTATGGCTTTATGTAAACTTCAGTAGGATAAAGAAGGTTAATTAACTTAAATATGTTAAACTAATGATTCGAAGCATTTCGATATCGCTTGCTAAATGTGTATATACAAGAAAAACGAATTATACCCAAATATAAGATAACGGAATTCTTCCAAGCGCACTGCCGTTATACCGTTATGGCTTTATGGAAACTTCAGTAAGCTAAAAAATGTTTATTAAATTAATATGTTAAACTTATGATTTGAAGCATTTCGATATCGATATCTAAATGTGTATATAAAAGAAAATCGACTTTATACCTAAATAAAAGATTACGGAATTTTTCTACATGCACTGCCGTAATGCCGCCGTGGCTGTATGCCAAATTCAGATCCTTAAAGAAGGTTAATTAACTTAAATATGTTAAACTAATGACTTGAAGCATTTCGTTATCGATTGCTAAATGTGTATATACAAGAAAATCGACTTTATACCTAAATATAAGATAACGGAATTCTTCTTAATGCACTGCCGTTATACCGTTAAGGCTTTATGTAGACTTCAGTAAGCTAAAAAAAGTTTATTAATTCAATATGTTAAACTAATGATTTAAAGCATTTCGGTATCGATTGCTAAATGTGTAAATACAAGAAAATCGAATTTATGCCTGAATATAAGATAACGGAATTCTTCTACATGCACTGCCGTAATGCCGCCGTGGCTATATGCCAAATTCAGATCGTTAAAGAAGGTTAATTAACTTAAATATGTTAAACTAATGACTTGAAGCATTTCGTTATCGATTGCTAAATGTGTATATACAAGAAAATCGACTTTATACCTAAATATAAGATAACGGAATTCTTCCAAGTGCACTGCCTTTATACCGTTATGGCTTTATGGAAACTTCAGTAAGCTAAAAAATGTTTATTAACTTAATATGTTTAACTAATGATTTGAGGCATTTCGATATCGATATCTAAATGTGTATATAAAAGAAAATCGACTTTATACCTAAATATAAGATTAAGGAATACTTCCAAATGTACTGTTGTTGTGCCGCCATGACTCTATGTCAACTTCAATACGTTAAAGAAGGTTAATTAACTTAAATATGTTAAACTAATGATTTGAAGCATTTTGATATCGACTGCTAAATGTGCAAATGCAAGAAAATCGACTTTACACCTAAATAAGAAATTATAACATTACGGAATTCTTCTAATTGCACTGCCGTTATACCGTTAAAGCTTTATATGGACTTCAGTAAGCTAAAAAATGTTTATTAACTTAATATTTTAAACTAATGCGTTGAAGCATCTCGATATCGATTGCTAAATGTGTATATACAACAAAATCGACTTTATACCTAAATATAAGATTACGGAATTCTTCAAAATGCACTGCCGTTATGCCGTTATGGCTTCATTTTAAGTTTAGTTCGTTTAAGATGGTTTGTTAACTTAGATATGTTACACCAGTTATTTGAAGCATTTCGATAACGATTGCTAAATGAGTATATACAAGAAAATCGACTTTATACCTAAATATAAGATTACGGAATTCTTCCAAATGCACTGCCGTTATGCCGTTATGGCTTCATTTTAAGTTTAGTTCGTTTAAGATGGTTTGTTAACTTAGATATGTTACACCAGTTATTTGAAGCATTTCGATATCGATTGCTAAATGAGTATATACAAGAAAATCGACTTTATACATAAATATAAGATTACGGAACTTTTCAAATGCACTGCCGTTATACCGTTATGGCTTTATGTAAACTTCAGTAAGATAATGAAGGTTAATTAACATAAATATGTTAAACTAATGATTTGAAGCATTTCGTTATCGATTGCTAAATGTGTATATAAAAGAAAATCGACTTTATACCTAAATATAAGATTAAGGAATTCTTCTAAACGCACTGCCGTTATGCCGCCATGGCTTTATATCAACTTCAATATGTTAAAGAAGGTTAATTAACTTAAATATGGTAAACTAATGATTTGAAGCAATTCGATATCGCTTGCTAAATGTGTATATACAAGAAAATCGAACTTTTATCGAAATGCCTCAAATCATTAGTTTAACATATTTAAGTTAATTAACATTATTTATCTTACTGAAGTTTACATAAAGACATAACGGTACAACGGCAGTGCATTTGAAAAGTTCCGTAATCTTATATTTAGGTATAAAGTCGATTTTCTTGTATATACTCATTTAGCAATCGATATCGAAATGCTTCAAATAACTGGTGTAACATATCTAAGTTAACAAACCATCTTAAACGAACTAAACTTAAAATGAAGCCATAACGGCATCACGGCAGTGCATTTGGAAGAATTCCGTAATCTTATATTTAGGTATAAAGTCGATTTTCTTGTATATACACATTTAGCAATCGATATCGAAATGCTTCAAATCATTTGTTTAACATATTTAAGTTAATTAACCCTCTTTATCTTATTGAAGTCTACAAACGCCTTAACGGCATAACGCCAAAGCATTTAGAAGAATTACGTAATCTTATATTTAGTTATAAAGTCGATTTTCTTGTATATACTCATTTAGCAATCGATATCGAAATGCTTCAAATCATGAGTTTAACATATTTAAGTTAACGAACCTACTTTAACGCACTGAAGTTAACACAAAGCCATGGCGGCATAACGGCAATTCATGTAGAAGAATGCCGTAATCTTCTATTTAGGTATAAATTCGATTTTTTTGTATACACACATTTAGCAATCGATATCGAAATGCTTCAAATCATTAGTTTAACATATTTAAGTTAATTAACCTTCTTTAACGAACAGAAGGTAACATAAAGCCATAACGGCATAACGGCAGTGCATTTAGAAGAATTCCGTAATCTTATATTTAGGTATAAAGTCGATTTTCTTGTATAAACATATTTTGCAATCGATGTCGAAATGCCTCAAATCATTAGTTTAACATATTTCAGTTAATTGACCCTCTTTATCTTACTGAAGTCTACAAATGCCTTAACGGCATAACGGCAAAGCATTTAAAAGAATTACGTAATCTTATATTTAGGTATAAAGTCGATTTTCTTGTATATACTCATTTAGCAATCGATATAGAAATGATTCAAATCATTAGTTTAGCATATTTAAGTTAACAAACCTACTTTAACGCACTAAAGTTAACACAAAGGCATGGCGGCATAACGGCAGTGCGTTTAGAAGAATTCCTTAATCTTATATTTAGGTATAAAGTCGATTTTCTTGTATATACATATATTTCTATCGATATCGAAATGCTTCAAATCATTAGTTTAACATATTAAGTTAATAAACATTTTTTAGCTTACTGAAGTCTACATAAAGCTTTAACGGTATAACGGCAGTGCAATTAGAAGTATTCCGTAATGTTATAATTTCTTATTTAGGTGTAAAGTCGATTTTCTTGCATTTACACATTTAGCAGTCGATATCAAAATGCTTCAAATCATTAGTTTAACATATTTAAGTTAATTAACCTTCTTTAACGTATTGAAGTGAGCATAGAGTCATGGCGGCATAACAACAGTACATTTGGAAGAATTCCTTAATCTTATATTTAGGCATAAAGTCGATTTTCTTGTATATACACATTTAGCAATCGATATCGAAATGCATAACAACAGTACATTTGGAAGAATTCCTTAATCTTATATTTAGGTATAAAGTCGATTTTCTTGTATATACACATTTAGCAATCGATATCAAAATGCTTCAAATCATAAGTTTAACATATTTAAGTTAATAAACCTTCTTTAACTCACTGAAGTCTACATAAAGCCTTAACGGCATAACGGCAGTGCATTTAGAAGAATTCCGTTATCTTATATTTAGGTATAAATTCGATTTTCTTGTATTTACACATTTAGCAATCCATATCGAAATGCCTCAAATCATAAGTTTAACATATTTAAGTTAATAAATCTTCTTTAACGCACTGAAGTCTACATAAAGCCTTAACGGTATAACTGCACTGCATTTAGAAGAATTCCGTAATTTTATATTTAGGTATAAATTCGACTTTCTTGTATATATGCATTAAGAAATCGATATCGAAATGTTTCAAATGATTAGTTTAACATATTTAAGTTAATTTACCTTCTTTAACGTATTGAAGTTTATATAAAGCCATGCCGGCAAAACGAAAGTGCATGTAGAAGAATTCCGTAATCTTATATTTAGGTATAATGTCGATTTTCTTGTATATACACATTTAGCAATCGATATCGAATTGCTTCAAACCATTAGTTTTACCTTTTTAAAATAATTAACCTTCTTTAACGTATTGAAGGTGATACAAAGCCATGGCGGCAAAACGGCAGTGCATTTAGAAGAATTCCGTAATCTTATATTTAGGTATAAAATAGATTGGGTTGTATATACACATTTAGCAAGCGATATCGAAATGCTTCAACTCATTATTTTAACACATTTAAGTTAATAAACCTTCTCTAACAAACTGAAGTTGGCACAAAGCCATGGCGGCATAACGGCTGTGCATGTAGAAGAATTCCGTTAACTTATATTTAGGTATAAAGTCGATTTTGTTGTATATACACATTTAGCAATCGATATCGAAATGCTTCAAATCATTAGTTTAACATATTTAAGTTAATTAACCCTCTCTATCTTACTGAAGTCTACATAAAACCTTAACGGCATAACGGCAGTGCATTTAAAAGAATTCCGTTATCTTATATTTAGGTATAAGGTCGATTTTGTTGTATATACACATTTAGCAAGCGACATCGAAATGCTTAAAATCATAAGTTTAACATATTTAAGTTAATTAACCTTCTTTAACGTATTGAAGTTGATATAAATCCTTGGCGGCATAACGGCAGTGCATGTATAAGAATTCCGTAATCTTATAATTTTATATTTAGGTATAAAGACGATTTTCTTTTATATACACATTTAGGAAGCGATATCGAAATGCTTCAAATCATTAGTTTAACATATTTAAGTTAATTAACCTTCTTTAACGTATTGAAGTTGATATAAAGCCATGGCGGCATAACGGCAGTGCATTTAGAAGAATTCTGTATATACACATTTTGTATTTTATATTGTTGAATATACACATTTAGCAAGCGATATCGAAATGCTTCAACTCATTATTTTAACACATTTAAGTTAATAAACCTTCTCTAACAAACTGAAGTTGGCACAAAGCCATGGCGGCATAACGGCTGTGCATGTAGAAGAATTCCGTTATCTTATATTTAGGTATAAAGTCGATTTTGTTGTATAGACACATTTAGCAAGCGATATCGAAATGCCTCAAATCATTAGTTTAACATATTTAAGTTAATTAACCTTCTTTAACGTATTGAAGTTGATCGAAAGCCATGGCGGCATAACAGCAGTGCATTTAGAAGAATTCCATAATCTTATATTTAGGTATAAAGTCGATTTTGTTGTATATTCACATTTAGCAATCGATATCGAGATGCTTCTACTCATTAGTTTAACATATTTAAGTTAATAAACCTTCTATAACGAACTGAAGTTGGGATAAAGCCATGGCGGCATAACGGCAGTGCATGTAGAAGAATTCCGTAATGTTATATTTAGGTATAAAGTCGATTTTGTTGTATATACACATTCAGCAATCGATATCGAGATGCTTCTACTCATTAGTTTAACATATTTAAGTTAATAAACCTTCTATAACGAACTGAAGTTGATATAAAGCCATGGCGGCATAACGGCAGTGCATTTAGAAGAATCCCGTTATCTTATATTTAGGTGTAAATTCGATTTTCTTGTATATACAAGCGATATCGAAATGCTTCAAATCATAAGTTTAACATATTTAAGTTAATTAACCTTCTTTAACGTATTGAAGTTGATATAAAGCCATGGCGGCATAACGGCAGTGCATTTAGAAGAATTCCGTAATCTTATATTTAGGTATAAATTCGATTTTGTTGTATATACACAATTAGCAATCGATATCGAGATGCTTTAACTCATTAGCTTAACATATTTAAGTTAATAAACCAGGCAGTGCATGTAGAAGAATTCCGTAATCTTTTATTTAGGTATAAAGTCGACTTTCTTGTGTATACACATTTAGCAATCGAAATCGAAACGCTTCAAATCATTAGTTTAACATATTTGAGTTAATTAGCGATCTTTAACGTACTGAAGGTGATATAAAGCCTTAACGGTATAACGGCAGTGCGTTTGGAAGAATTCCGTAATCTTATATTTAGGTATAAAGTCGATTTTGTTCTATTTACACATTTAGCAATCGATATCGAGATGCTTCGACTTATTAGCTTAACATATTAAGTTAATAAACATTTTTTAGCTTACTGAAGTCTACATAAAGCCTTAACGGTATAACAGCAGTGCATGTAGAAGAATTCCGTTATCTTATATTTAGGTATAAATTCGATTTTGTTGTATATACGCATTTAGCAAGCGATATCGAAATGCTTCAAATCATTAGTTTAACATATTTAAGTTAATTAACCTTCTCTATCCTACTTAAGTTTACATAAAGCCATAACGGTATAACGGCAGTGCATTTGGAAGAATTCCGTAATCTTGTATTTAGGTATAAAGTCGATTTTCTATTATTTACACATTTAGCAATCGACGTCGAAATGCTTTAAATCATTAGTTTAACATATTTAAATTAATTAACTTTCTCTAACGTAATGAAGGTGATATAAAGCCATGGCGGCATAACGACAGTGCATGTAGAAATATTCCGTAATCATATATTAAAGTATATAGTCGATTTTCTTGTATTTACACAATTAGCAATCGATATTGAAATGCCTCAAATCATTAGTTTAACATATGTAAGTAAATTAATCCTTTTTATCTTACTGAAGTCTACAAAAGCCTTAACGGCATAACGGCAGTGCATTTGGAAGAGTTCCGTAATCTTATATTTAGGTGTTAAGTCGATTTTGTTGTATAGACGCATTTAGCAATCGACATCGAAATGCGTCAACTCATTAGTTTAACATATTTAAGTAAATAAACCTTCTTTAACGATCTGAAGTTGGCATAACGGCAGTGGATGTAGAAGAATTCCGTAATCTTATATTTAGGTATAAAGTCGATTTTCTTGTATATACACATTTAGCAATCGATATCGAAATGCTTTAAATAATTAGTTTAACATATTTAAGTTAATTAACGTTCTTTAACGTAATGAAGGTGATATAAAGCCATGGCGGCATAACGACAGTGCATGTTGAAATATTCCGTAATCATATATTTAAGTATATAGTCGATTTTCTTGTATTTACACATTTAGCAATCGATACCGAAATGCATCAAATCATTAGTTTAACATATTTAAGTTAATTAACCTTCTTTAACGTAATGAAGGTTATATAGAGCCATGGCGGCATAACGGCAGTGCATATAGAAGAATTCCGTAATCTTAAATTTAGGTATAAATTCGATTTTCTTGTATATACAAGCGATATCGAAATGCTTCAAATCATTAGTTTAACATATTTAAGTTAATTAACCTTCTTTAACGTATTGAAGTTGATATAAAGCCATGGCGGCATAACGGCAGTGCATTTAGAAGAATTCCGTAATCTTAAATTTAGGTATAAATTCGATTTTCTTGTATACACTCATTTAGCAATCGATATCGAAATGCTTCAAATCATTAGTGTAACATATTTAAGTTAATAAACCTTCTTTAACGTATTGAAGGTGATACAAAGCCATGGCGGCATAACGACAGTACATTTGGAAGAATTCCGTAATCTTATGTTTAGGTATATTGTCGATTTTATTGTATATACACATTTAGCAATCGACATCGAAATGCCTCAAATCATTAGTTTAACATATTTAAGTAAATTAACCCTCTTTATCTTACTGAAGTCTACAAAAGCCTTAACGGCAGTGCATTTAGAAGAATTCCGTAATCCTCTATTTAGGTATAAAGTCGATTATTTTGTATATACTCATTTAGCAATCCATATCGAAATGCTTCAGATCATTAGTTTAACATATTTAAGTTAATGAACCCTCTTTATCTTACTGAAGTCTACAAAAGCCTTAACGGCATAACGACAGTGCGTTTCGAAGAAATTCGTAATCTTATATTTAGGTATAAAGTCGATTTTCTTGTATATACTCATTTAGCAATCGATATCGAAAAGCTTCAAATAACTGGTATAGCATATTTAGGTTAATTAACCTTCTTTATCTTACCGAAGTTTACATAAAGCCATAACGGCATAACGGCAGTATATTTGGGTGAATTCCGTAATCTTTTATTAAGGTATAAAATCGATTTTGTTGTACATACACATTTAGCAATCGATATCGAAATGCTTCAAATCATTAGTTTAAAATATTTAAGTTAATTAACCTTCTTTAACGTAATGAAGGTTATATAGAGCCATGGCGGCATAACGACAGTGCATGTAGAAGAATTCCGTAATCTTAAATTTAGGTATAAATTCGATTTTCTTGTATACACTCATTTAGTAATCGATATCGAAATGCTTCAAATCATTAGTTTAACATATTTAAGTTAATTAACCTTCTTTAACGTAATGAAGGTGATATAACGCCACAGCACCATAACGACAGTGCATGTAGAAGAATTCCGTAATCTTATATTTAGGTATAAGGTCGATTTTCTTGTATTTACACATTCAGAAATCGATATCGAAAATCTTCAAATCATTGATTTAAAATATTTAAGTTAATTAACCTTCTTTAACGTAATGATGGTAATATAAAGCCATGGCGGCATAACAACAGTGCATTTAGAAGAATTCCGTAATCTTATATTTAGGTATAAAGTCGATTTTCTTGTATATACGCATTTAGCAATCGATATCGAAAAGCTTCAAATCATTAGTTTACAAAAATTCAGTTAATTAAACATCTTTATTTTACTGAAGTCTACAAAAGCCTTAACGGCATAACGGCAGTGCGTTTCGAAGAATTTCGTAATCTTACATTTAGGTATAAAGTCGATTTTCTTGTATATACACATTTAGCAATCGATATCGAAATGCTTCAAATCATTAGTTTAACATATTTAAGTTAATTAACCTTCTTTAACGAACGGATGTTGGCATAAAGCCATGGCGGCATAACGGCAGTGCATTTAGAAGATTTCCGTTAGCTTATATTTAGGTATAAAGTCGATTTTCTTGTATATACACATTTAGCTATCGATATCGAGATGCTTCAAATCATTAGCTTAACATATTTAAGTTAATTAGCCTTCTTTAACGTAATGAAGGTTATATAAAGCCATGGCGGCATAACGACAGTACATTTGGAAGTATTCCGTAATCTTATGTTTAGATATAAATTCGATTTTCTTTTATATACACATAAACGAGCGATATCGAAATGCTTCAAATCATTAGTTTACCAAAATTCAGTTAATTAAACATCTTTATTTTACTGAAGTCTCCAAAAGCCTTAACGGCATATCGGCAGTGCATTTAGAAGAATTCCGTAATCTTATATTTAGGTATAAAGTCGATTTTCTTGTATATATGCATTAAGCAATCGATATCAATAAGCTTCAAATCATTCCTTAACGAACGGAAGTTGGCTTAAAGCCATGGCGGCATAACGGCAGTGCATTTAGAAGAATTCCGTTATCTTATATTTATGTATAAAGTCGATTTTCTTATATACACACATTTAGCAATCGATATCGAAATGCTTCAAATCATTAGTTTAACATATTTAATTTAACAAACCTTCTTTAACGAACGGAAGTTGGCATATAGCCATGGCGGCATAAGGGCAGTCCATGTAGAAGAATTCCGTAATCTTATATTTAGGTATAAAATTTGATTTTCTTGTATATACACATTTAGCTATCAATATCGAAATGCTTCAAATCATTAGTTTAACATATTTTAGTTAATTAGCCTTCTTTAACGTATTGAAGTTTATATGAAGCCATGGCGGCATAACGACAGTACATTTCGAAGATTTCCGTAATCTTATATTTAGCTATAAAGTCGATTTTCTTATAAATACACATTTAGCAATCGATATTGAAATGCTTCAAATCATTAGTTTAACATATCTAAGTTAATTAACCTTCTTTAACGATCTGAAATTGGCATATAGCCATGGCGGCATAACGGCAGTGCATGAAGAAGAATTCCGTTAGCTTATATTTAGGTACAAAAGTCGATTTTCTTGTATATACACATTTAGCTATCGATATCGAAATTCTTCAAATCATTCGTTTAACATTTTTATGTTAATAAACCTTCTTTAACGATCTGAAGTTGGCATATAGCCATGGCGGCATAACGGCAGTCCATGTAGAAGAATTCCGTAATCTTATATTTAGGTGTAAAGTCGATTTTCTTGTATATACACATTTAGCTATCGATATCGAAATGCTTCAAATCATTAGTTTAACATATTTAAGTTAATTAGCCTTCTTTAAACGTATTGAAGTTTATATAAAGCCATGGCGGCATAACGGCAGTATATTTGGGTTAATTCCGTAGTCTTATATTTAGGTATAAAGTCGATTTTCTTGTTTATATGCATTAAGCATTCGATGTCGAAATGCTTCAAATAACTGGTTTAACATATCTAAGATAATAAACCTTCTTTAACGAACTGAAGTTGGCTTAAGGCCATGGGCGGCATAACGGCAGTGCATTTAGAAGAATTCCCTAATCTTATATTTAGGTATAAAGTCGATTTTCTTGTATATACACATTTAGCAATCGATATCGAAATGCTTCAAATCATTAGTTTAACATATTTAAGTTAACTAACCTTCTTTATCTTACTGAAATTTACATAAAGTCAAAACGGTATAACGGCAGTGCATTTGGAAGAATTCCGTAATCTTATATTTAAGTAAAAAGTCGATTTTCTTGTATATACACATTTAGCTATCGATATCGAAATGCTTCAAATCATTCGTTTAACATATTTATGTTAATAAACCTTCTTTAGCGATCTGAAGTTGGCATATAGCCATGGCGGCATAACGGCAGTCCAGTCATAATCATTAGTTTAACATATTTAAGTTAATTAGCCTTCTTTTAACGTATTAAAGTTGATATAAAGCCTTGGCGGCATAACGACAGTGCATTTAGAAGAACTCCGTAATCTTATATTTAGGTATATTGCCGATTTTATTGTATATACACATTTAGCAATCGATATCGAAAAGCTTCAAATAACTGGTATAGCATATTTAAGTTAATTAACCTTCTTTATCTTACCGAAGTTTACATAAAGCCATAACGGCATAACGGCAGTATATTTGGGTTAATTCCGTAATCTTTTATGTAGGTATAAAATCGATTTTGTTGTATATACACATTTAGCAATCGATATCGAAATGCTTCCAATCATTAGTTTAACATATTTAAGTAAATTAACCCTCTTTATCTTACTGAAGTGCACAAAAGCCTTAACGGCATAACGGCAGTGCATTTAGAAGAATTCCGTAATCCTCTATTTAGGTATAAAGTCGATTTTTTTGTATATACTCATTTAGCAATCCATATCGAATTGCCTCAAATCATTAGTTTAACATATTTATGTTAATTAGCCTTCTTTAACGTAATGAAGGTGACAAAAAGACATGGCGGCATAACGGCAGTACATTTGGAAGAATTCCGTAATCTTATGTTTAGGTATAAATTCGATTTTCTTTTACATGCACTTTTAGCAAGCGATATCGAAATGCTTCAAATCATTAGTTTAAAAAATTTAAGTTAATTAACCTTCTTTAACGTACTGAAGCGTACATAAAGCCATAACGGTATAACGGCAGTGCATTTGGAAGAACTCCGTAATCTTATATTTAGGTATAAAGTCGATTTTCTTGTATATACACATTTAGCTATCGATATCGAAATGCTTCAAATCATTAGTTTAAACATATTTAAGTTAATTAGCCTTCTTTAACGTATTGAAGTTTATATAAAGCCATGGCGGCATAACGACAGTACATTTCGAAGAATTCCGTAGTCTTATATTTAGGTATAAATTCGATTTTCTGGTATATATGCATTAAGCATTCGATGTCGAAATGCTTCAAATAACTGGTTTAAACATATCTAAGATAATAAACCTTCTTTAACGAACTGAAGTTGGCTTAAGGCCATGGCGGCATAACGGCAGTGCATTTAGAAGAATTCCCTAATCTTATATTTAGGTATAATATCGATTTTCTTGTATATACACATCTAGCTATCGATATCGAAATGCTTCAACTCATTAGTTTAACATATTTAAGTTAATTAACCTTCTTTAACGTATTGAAGTTGATATAAAGCCATGGCGGCATAACGACAGTAGATTTGGGAGAATTCCGTAATCTTATATTTAGGTATAAAGTCGATTTTCTTGTATATTCACATTTAGCAATCGATATCGAAATGCTTCAAATCATTAGTTTAAACATATTAAAGTTAACTAACCTTCTTTATCTTACTGAAGTTTACATAAAGTCAAAACAGTATAACGGCAGTGCATTTGGAAGAATTCCGTAATCTTATATTTAGGTAAAAAGTCGATTTTCTTGTATATACACATTTAGCTATCGATATCGAAATGCTTCAAATCATTCGTTTAACATATTTAAGTTAATTAACCTTCTTTAGCGATCTGAAGTTGGCATATAGCCATGGCGGCATAACGGCAGTGCATGTAGAAGAATTCCGTAATCTTATATTTAGGTATAAAGTCGATTTTCTTGTATATACACATTTAGCTATCGATATCGAAATGCTTCATATCATTAGTTTAACATATTTAAGTTAATTAGCCTTCTTTAACGTATTAAAGTTGATATAAAGCCATGGCGGCATAACGACAGTGCATTTAGAAGAACTCCGTAATCTTATATTTAGGTATAAAGTCGACTTTGTTGTATATACGCATTTAGCAATCGATATCGAAATGCTTCAAATCATTAGTTTAACATATTTAAGTTAATTAACCTTCTTTATCTTTACTGAAGTTTACATAAAGTCAAAACAGTATAACGGCAGTGCATTTGGAAGAATTCCGTAATCTTATATTTAGGTAAAAAGTCGATTTTCTTGTATATACACATTTAGCTATCGATATCGAAATGCTTCAAATCATTAGTCTAACATATTTAAGTTAATAAACCTTCTTTAACGAACAGAAGTTAACATAAAGCCATAACGGCACTGCATTTGGAAGAAATCCGTTATCTTATATTTAGGCATAAAGTCGATTTTCTTGTACATACACATCTTGCAATCGATATGGAAATGCTTCAAATAACTGGCTTAGCATATTTGCGTTAATTAATCTTCTTTATCTTACTGAAGTTTACATAAAGCCATAACGGCATAACGGCAGTATATTTATATGAATTCCGTTATCTTATATTTAGGTATAAAGTCGATTTTGTTGTACATACAAATTTAGAATCGATATCGAAATGCTTCAAATCATTAGTTTAACATATTTAAGTTAAATTTAAACCCTTTTTTAACGAACGGAAGTTGGCACAAAACCATGGCGGAATAACGGCAGTGCATTTAGAAGAATTCCGTTATCTTATATTTAGGTATAAAGTCGATTTTGCTGTACATACACATTTAGCAATCGACAACGAAATGCTTCAAATCATTAGTTTAACATATTTAAGTTAATTAGCCTTCTTTAACGTAATGAAGGTGACATAAAGACATGGCGGCATAACGACAGTACATTTGGAAGAATTCCGTAATCTTATGTTTAGGCATATATTCGATTTTCTTTTACATACGCCTTTAGCAAGCGATATCGAAATGCTTCAAATCATTAGTTTAACAAATTTAAGTTAATTAAACCCTTTTTTAACGTACTGAAGTTGATATAAAGACATGGCGGCATAACGACAGATCAATTGGAAGAATTCCGTAGTCCTATATTTACGTATAAAACGATTTTCTTTTATATATGCATTAAGCAATCGATATCGAAATGCTTCAAATAACTGGTTTAACATATTTAAATTAATAAACCTTCTTTAACGAACTGAAGTTAACATAAAGCCATAACGGTATAACGGCAGTGCATTTGGAAGAATTTCGTATACTTATATTTAGGTAAATTGTCGATTTTGTTGTATTTGCACATTTAGCAATCGATATCGAGATGCTTCAAATCATAAGTTTAACATATTTAAGTTAAT
>CM050324.1:14224822-14248336 GCA_027475135.1 Bactrocera correcta
TTAACTTAAATATGTTAAACGAAAGATTTGAAGCATTTCGATATCGATAGCTAAATGTGTATATACAAGAAAATCGACTTTTTACCTAAATATAAGATTACGGAATTCTTCCAAATGCACTGCCGTTATACTGTTTTGACTTTATGTAAACTTCAGTAAGATAAAGAAGGTTAATTAACTTAAATATGTTAAACTAATGATTTGAAGCATTTCGATATCGATTGCTAAATGCGTATATACAACAAAGTCGACTTTATACCTAAATATAAGATTACGGAGTTCTTCTAAATGCACTGTCGTTATGCCGCCATGGCTTTATATCAACTTTAATACGTTAAAGAAGGCTAATTAACTTAAATATGTTAAACTAATGATATGAAGCATTTCGATATCGATAGCTAAATGTGTATATACAAGAAAATCGACTTTATACCTAAATATAAGATTACGGAATTCTTCTACATGCACTGCCGTTATGCCGCCATGGCTATATGCCAACTTCAGATCGCTAAAGAAGGTTAATTAACTTAAATATGTTAAACGAATGATTTGAAGCATTTCGATATCGATAGCTAAATGTGTATATACAAGAAAATCGACTTTTTACCTAAATATAAGATTACGGAATTCTTCCAAATGCACTGCCGTTATACTGTTTTGACTTTATGTAAACTTCAGTAAGATAAAGAAGGTTAGTTAACTTAAATATGTTAAACTAATGATTTGAAGCATTTCGATATCGATTGCTAAATGTGAATATACAAGAAAATCGACTTTATACCTAAATATAAGATTACGGAATTCTCCCAAATCTACTGTCGTTATGCCGCCATGGCTTTATATCAACTTCAATACGTTAAAGAAGGTTAATTAACTTAAATATGTTAAACTAATGAGTTGAAGCATTTCGATATCGATAGCTAGATGTGTATATACAAGAAAATCGATATTATACCTAAATATAAGATTAGGGAATTCTTCTAAATGCACTGCCGTTATGCCGCCATGGCCTTAAGCCAACTTCAGTTCGTTAAAGAAGGTTTATTATCTTAGATATGTTAAACCAGTTATTTGAAGCATTTCGACATCGAATGCTTAATGCATATATACCAGAAAATCGAATTTATACCTAAATATAAGACTACGGAATTCTTCGAAATGTAATGTCGTTATGCCGCCATGGCTTTATATAAACTTCAATACGTTAAAGAAGGCTAATTAACTTAAATATGTTAAACTAATGATTTGAAGCATTTCGATATCGATAGCTAAATGTGTATATACAAGAAAATCGACTTTATACCTAAATATAAGATTACGGAGTTCTTCCAAATGCACTGCCGTTATACCGTTATGGCTTTATGTACGCTTCAGTACGTTAAAGAAGGTTAATTAACTTAAATTTTTTAAACTAATGATTTGAAGCATTTCGATATCGCTTGCTAAAAGTGCATGTAAAAGAAAATCGAATTTATACCTAAACATAAGATTACGGAATTCTTCCAAATGTACTGCCGTTATGCCGCCATGTCTTTTTGTCACCTTCATTACGTTAAAGAAGGCTAATTAACATAAATATGTTAAACTAATGATTTGAGGCAATTCGATATGGATTGCTAAATGAGTATATACAAAAAAATCGACTTTATACCTAAATAGAGGATTACGGAATTCTTCTAAATGCACTGCCGTTATGCCGTTAAGGCTTTTGTGCACTTCAGTAAGATAAAGGGGGTTAATTTACTTAAATATGTTAAACTAATGATTGGAAGCATTTCGATATCGATTGCTAAATGTGTATATACAACAAAATCGATTTTATACCTACATAAAAGATTACGGAATTAACCCAAATATACTGCCGTTATGCCGTTATGGCTTTATGTAAACTTCGGTAAGATAAAGAAGGTTAATTAACTTAAATATGCTATACCAGTTATTTGAAGCTTTTCGATATCGATTGCTAAATGTGTATATACAATAAAATCGGCAATATACCTAAATATAAGATTACGGAGTTCTTCTAAATGCACTGTCGTTATGCCGCCAAGGCTTTATATCAACTTTAATACGTTAAAGAAGGCTAATTAACTTAAATATGTTAAACTAATGATATGACTGGACTGCCGTTATGCCGCCATGGCTATATGCCAACTTCAGATCGCTAAAGAAGGTTTATTAACATAAATATGTTAAACGAATGATTTGAAGCATTTCGATATCGATAGCTAAATGTGTATATACAAGAAAATCGACTTTTTACTTAAATATAAGATTACGGAATTCTTCCAAATGCACTGCCGTTATACCGTTTTGACTTTATGTAAATTTCAGTAAGATAAAGAAGGTTAGTTAACTTAAATATGTTAAACTAATGATTTGAAGCATTTCGATATCGATTGCTAAATGTGTATATACAAGAAAATCGACTTTATACCTAAATATAAGATTAGGGAATTCTTCTAAATGCACTGCCGTTATGCCGCCATGGCTTTAAGCCAACTTCAGTTCGTTAAAGAAGGTTTATTATCTTAGATATGTTAAACCAGTTATTTGAAGCATTTCGACATCGAATGCTTAATGCATATAAACAAGAAAATCGACTTTATACCTAAATATAAGACTACGGAATTAACCCAAATATACTGCCGTTATGCCGCCATGGCTTTATATAAACTTCAATACGTTAAAGAAGGCTAATTAACTTAAATATGTTAAACTAATGATTTGAAGCATTTCGATATCGATAGCTAAATGTGTATATACAAGAAAATCGACTTTACACCTAAATATAAGATTACGGAATTCTTCTACATGGACTGCCGTTATGCCGCCATGGCTATATGCCAACTTCAGATCGTTAAAGAAGGTTTATTAACATAAAAATGTTAAACGAATGATTTGAAGAATTTCGATATCGATAGCTAAATGTGTATATACAAGAAAATCGACTTTGTACCTAAATATAAGCTAACGGAATTCTTCTTCATGCACTGCCGTTATGCCGCCATGGCTATATGCCAATTTCAGATCGTTAAAGAAGGTTAATTAACTTAGATATGTTAAACTAATGATTTGAAGCATTTCAATATCGATTGCTAAATGTGTATTTATAAGAAAATCGACTTTATAGCTAAATATAAGATTACGGAAATCTTCGAAATGTACTGTCGTTATGCCGCCATGGCTTCATATAAACTTCAATACGTTAAAGAAGGCTAATTAACTAAAATATGTTAAACTAATGATTTGAAGCATTTCGATATTGATAGCTAAATGTGTATATACAAGAAAATCGAATTTATACCTAAATATAAGATTACGGAATTCTTCTACATGGACTGCCCTTATGCCGCCATGGCTATATGCCAACTTCCGTTCGTTAAAGAAGGTTTGTTAAATTAAATATGTTAAACTAATGATTTGAAGCATTTCGATATCGATTGCTTAATGTGTGTATATAAGAAAATCGACTTTATACATAAATATAAGATAACGGAATTCTTCTAAATGCACTGCCGTTATGCCGCCATGGCTTTAAGCCAACTTCCGTTCGTTAAGGAATGATTTGAAGCATATTGATATCGATTGCTTAATGCATATATACAAGAAAATCGACTTTATACCTAAATATAAGATTACGGAATTCTTCTAAATGCACTGCCGATATGCCGTTAAGGCTTTTGGAGACTTCAGTAAAATAAAGATGTTTAATTAACTGAATTTTGGTAAACTAATGATTTGAAGCATTTCGATATCGCTCGTTTATGTGTATATAAAAGAAAATCGAATTTATATCTAAACATAAGATTACGGAATACTTCCAAATGTACTGTCGTTATGCCGCCATGGCTTTATATAACCTTCATTACGTTAAAGAAGGCTAATTAACTTAAATATGTTAAGCTAATGATTTGAAGCATCTCGATATCGATAGCTAAATGTGTATATACAAGAAAATCGACTTTATACCTAAATATAAGCTAACGGAAATCTTCTAAATGCACTGCCGTTATGCCGCCATGGCTTTATGCCAACATCCGTTCGTTAAAGAAGGTTAATTAACTTAAATATGTTAAACTAATGATTTGAAGCATTTCGATATCGATTGCTAAATGTGTATATACAAGAAAATCGACTTTATACCTAAATGTAAGATTACGAAATTCTTCGAAACGCACTGCCGTTATGCCGTTAAGGCTTTTGTAGACTTCAGTAAAATAAAGATGTTTAATTAACTGAATTTTTGTAAACTAATGATTTGAAGCTTTTCGATATCGATTGCTAAATGCGTATATACAAGAAAATCGACTTTATACCTAAATATAAGATTACGGAATTCTTCTAAATGCACTGTTGTTATGCCGCCATGGCTTTATATTACCATCATTACGTTAAAGAAGGTTAATTAACTTAAATATTTTAAATTAATGATTTGAAGATTTTCGATATCGATTTCTGAATGTGTAAATACAAGAAAATCGACCTTATACCTAAATATAAGATTACGGAATTCTTCTACATGCACTGTCGTTATGATGCTGTGGCGTTATATCACCTTCATTACGTTAAAGAAGGTTAATTAACTTAAATATGTTAAACTAATGATTTGAAGCATTTCGATATCGATTACTAAATGAGTGTATACAAGAAAATCGAATTTATACCTAAATTTAAGATTACGGAATTCTTCTACATGCACTGTCGTTATGCCGCCATGGCTCTATATAACCTTCATTACGTTAAAGAAGGTTAATTAACTTAAATATTTTAAACTAATGATTTGAAGCATTTCGATATCGATTGCTAAATGTGTATGTACAACAAAATCGATTTTATACCTTAATAAAAGATTACGGAATTCACCCAAATATACTGCCGTTATGCCGTTATGGCTTTATGTAAACTTCGGTAAGATAAAGAAGGTTAATTAACCTAAATATGCTATACCAGTTATTTGAAGCTTTTCGATATCGATTGCTAAATGAGTATATACAAGAAAATCGACTTTATACCTAAATATAAGATTACGAATTTCTTCGAAACGCACTGTCGTTATGCCGTTAAGGCTTTTGTAGACTTCAGTAAGATAAAGAGGGTTCATTAACTTAAATATGTTAAACTAATGATCTGAAGCATTTCGATATGGATTGCTAAATGAGTATATACAAAATAATCGACTTTATACCTAAATAGAGGATTACGGAATTCTTCTAAATGCACTGCCGTTAAGGCTTTTGTAGACTTCAGTAAGATAAAGAGGGTTAATTTACTTAAATATGTTAAACTAATGATTTGAGGCATTTCGATGTCGATTGCTAAATGTGTATATACAATAAAATCGACAATATACCTAAACATAAGATTACGGAATTCTTCCAAATGTACTGTCGTTATGCCGCCATGGCTTTGTATCACCTTCAATACGTTAAAGAAGGTTTATTAACTTAAATATGTTACACTAATGATTTGAAGCATTTCGATATCGATTGCTAAATGAGTGTATACAAGAAAATCGAATTTATACCTAAATTTAAGATTACGGAATTCTTCTACATGCACTGTCGTTATGCCGCCATGGCTTTATGCCAACTTCAGTTCGTTATAGAAGGTTTATTAACTTAAATATGTTAAACTAATGAGTTGAAGCATCTCGATATCGATTGCTAAATGTGTATATACAACAAAATCGACTTTACACCTAAATATAAGATTACGGAATTCTTCTACATGCACTTTCGTTATGGTGCTGTGGCGTTATATCACCTTCATTACGTTAAAGAAGGTTAATTAACTTAAATATGTTAAACTAATGATTTGAAGCATTTCGATTTCGATTGCTAAATGTCTATACACAAGAAAATCGACTTTATACCTAAATAAAAGATTACGGAATTCTTCTACATGCACTGCCGTAATGCCGCAATGGCTTTATGCCAACTTCAGTTCGTTAAAGAAGGTTTATTAACTTAAATATGTTAAGCTAATGAGTTAAAGCATCTCGATATCGATTGCAAAATGTGTATATACAACAAAATCGACTTTATACCTAAATATAAGATTACGGAATTCTTCTAAATGCACTGCCGTTATGCCGCCATGGCTTTATGCCAACTTCAGTTCGTTATAGAAGGTTTATTAACTTAAATATGTTAAACTAATGAGTTGAAGCATCTCGATATCGATTGCTAAATGTGTATATACAACAAAATCGACTTTACACCTAAATATAAGATTACGGAATTCTTCTACATGCACTTTCGTTATGGTGCTGTGGCGTTATATAACCTTCATTACGTTAAAGAAGGTTAATTAACTTAAATATGTTAAACTAATGATTTGAAGCATCTCGATATCGATTGCTGAATGTATATATACAACAAAATCGACTTTATACCTAAATATAACATTACGGAATTCTTCTACATGCACTGCCGTTATGCCGCCATGGCTTTATGCCAACTTCAGTTCGTTATAGAAGGTTTATTAACTTAAATATGTTAAACTAATGAGTTGAAGCATCTCGATATCGATTGCTAAATGTGTATATACAACAAAATCGACTTTACACCTAAATATAAGATTACGGAATTCTTCTACATGCACTTTCGTTATGGTGCTGTGGCGTTATATCACCTTCATTACGTTAAAGAAGGTTAATTAACTTAAATATGTTAAACTAATGATTTGAAGCATTTCGATTTCGATTGCTAAATGTCTATACACAAGAAAATCGACTTTATACCTAAATAAAAGATTACGGAATTCTTCTACATGCACTGCCGTAATGCCGCAATGGCTTTATGCCAACTTCAGTTCGTTAAAGAAGGTTTATTAACTTAAATATGTTAAGCTAATGAGATAAAGCATCTCGATATCGATTGCAAAATGTGTATATACAACAAAATCGACTTTATACCTAAATATAAGATTACGGAATTCTTCTAAATGCACTGCCGTTATGCCGCCATGGCTTTATATCAACTTCAATACGTTAAAGAAGGTTAATTAACTTAAATATGTTAAACTAATGATTTGAAGCATTTCGATATCGCTTGTATATACAAGAAAATCGAATTTATACCTAAATTTAAGATTACGGAATTCTTCTATATGCACTGCCGTTATGCCGCCATGGCTCTATATAACCTTCATTACGTTAAAGAAGGTTAATTAACTTAAATATGTTAAACTAATGATTT
This sequence comes from Bactrocera correcta, assembly GCA_027475135.1. Taxonomy (NCBI): domain Eukaryota; kingdom Metazoa; phylum Arthropoda; class Insecta; order Diptera; family Tephritidae; genus Bactrocera; species Bactrocera correcta. The sequence goes on from CM050324.1 coordinate 14,232,025, forward strand.
GATGCATTTCGGTATCGATTGCTAAATGTGTAAATACAAGAAAATCGACTATATACTTAAATATATGATTACGGAATATTTCTACATGCACTGTCGTTATGCCGCCATGGCTTTATATCACCTTCATTACGTTAAAGAACGTTAATTAACTTAAATATGTTAAACTAATTATTTAAAGCATTTCGATATCGATTGCTAAATGTGTATATACAAGAAAATCGACTTTATACCTAAATATAAGATTACGGAATTCTTCTACATCCACTGCCGTTATGCCAACTTCAGATCGTTAAAGAAGGTTTATTTACTTAAATATGTTAAACTAATGAGTTGACGCATTTCGATGTCGATTGCTAAATGCGTCTATACAACAAAATCGACTTAACACCTAAATATAAGATTACGGAACTCTTCCAAATGCACTGCCGTTATGCCGTTAATGCTTTTGTAGATTTCAGTAAGATAAAAAGGATTAATTTACTTACATATGTTAAACTAATGATTTGAGGCATTTCAATATCGATTGCTAATTGTGTAAATACAAGAAAATCGACTATATACTTTAATATATGATTACGGAATATTTCTACATGCACTGTCGTTATGCCGCCATGGCTTTATATCACCTTCATTACGTTAGAGAAAGTTAATTAATTTAAATATGTTAAACTAATGATTTAAAGCATTTCGACGTCGATTGCTAAATGTGTAAATAATAGAAAATCGACTTTATACCTAAATACAAGATTACGGAATTCTTCCAAATGCACTGCCGTTATACCGTTATGGCTTTATGTAAACTTAAGTAGGATAGAGAAGGTTAATTAACTTAAATATGTTAAACTAATGATTTGAAGCATTTCGATATCGCTTGCTAAATGCGTATATACAACAAAATCGAATTTATACCTAAATATAAGATAACGGAATTCTTCTACATGCACTGCTGTTATACCGTTAAGGCTTTAAGTAGACTTCAGTAAGCTAAAAAATGTTTATTAACTTAATATGTTAAGCTAATAAGTCGAAGCATCTCGATATCGATTGCTAAATGTGTAAATAGAACAAAATCGACTTTATACCTAAATATAAGATTACGGAATTCTTCCAAACGCACTGCCGTTATACCGTTAAGGCTTTATATCACCTTCAGTACGTTAAAGATCGCTAATTAACTCAAATATGTTAAACTAATGATTTGAAGCGTTTCGATTTCGATTGCTAAATGTGTATACACAAGAAAGTCGACTTTATACCTAAATAAAAGATTACGGAATTCTTCTACATGCACTGCCTGGTTTATTAACTTAAATATGTTAAGCTAATGAGTTAAAGCATCTCGATATCGATTGCTAATTGTGTATATACAACAAAATCGAATTTATACCTAAATATAAGATTACGGAATTCTTCTAAATGCACTGCCGTTATGCCGCCATGGCTTTATATCAACTTTAATACGTTAAAGAAGGTTAATTAACTTAAATATGTTAAACTTATGATTTGAAGCATTTCGATATCGCTTGTATATACAAGAAAATCGAATTTACACCTAAATATAAGATAACGGGATTCTTCTAAATGCACTGCCGTTATGCCGCCATGGCTTTATATCAACTTCAATACGTTAAAGAAGGTTTATTAACTTAAATATGTCAAGCTAATAAGTTGAAGCATCTTGATATCGATTGCTGAATGTGTATATACAACAAAATCGACTTTATACCTAAATATAACATTACGGAATTCTTCTACATGCACTGCCGTTATGCCGCCATGGCTTTATGCCAACTTCAGTTCGTTATAGAAGGTTTATTAACTTAAATATGTTAAACTAATGAGTAGAAGCATCTCGATATCGATTGCTAAATGTGAATATACAACAAAATCGACTTTATACCTAAATATAAGATTATGGAATTCTTCTAAATGCACTGCTGTTATGCCGCCATGGCTTTCGATCAACTTCAATACGTTAAAGAAGGTTAATTAACTTAAATATGTTAAACTAATGATTTGAGGCATTTCGATATCGCTTGCTAAATGTGTCTATACAACAAAATCGACTTTGTACCTAAATATAAGATAACGGAATTCTTCTACATGCACAGCCGTTATGCCGCCATGGCTTTGTGCCAACTTCAGTTTGTTAGAGAAGGTTTATTAACTTAAATGTGTTAAAATAATGAGTTGAAGCATTTCGATATCGCTTGCTAAATGTGTATATACAACAATACAAAATACAAAATGTGTATATACAGAATTCTTCTAAATGCACTGCCGTTATGCCGCCATGGCTTTATATCAACTTCAATACGTTAAAGAAGGTTAATTAACTTAAATATGTTAAACTAATGATTTGAAGCATTTCGATATCGCTTCCTAAATGTGTATATAAAAGAAAATCGTCTTTATACCTAAATATAAAATTATAAGATTACGGAATTCTTATACATGCACTGCCGTTATGCCGCCAAGGATTTATATCAACTTCAATACGTTAAAGAAGGTTAATTAACTTAAATATGTTAAACTTATGATTTTAAGCATTTCGATGTCGCTTGCTAAATGTGTATATACAACAAAATCGACCTTATACCTAAATATAAGATAACGGAATTCTTTTAAATGCACTGCCGTTATGCCGTTAAGGCTTTATGTAGACTTCAGTAAGATAGAGAGGGTTAATTAACTTAAATATGTTAAACTAATGATTTGAAGCATTTCGATATCGATTGCTTAATATGTGAATACAAGAAAATCGACTTTATACCTAAATAGAAGATTACGGAATTCTTCTGAATGCACTGCAGTTATACCGTTAAGGCTTTATGTAGACTTCAGTGCGTTAGAGAAGGTTTATTAACTTAAATATGTTAAACTAATGATTTGAAGCATTTCGATATCGATTGCTAAATGTGTATATACAACAAAATCGACTTTATACCTAAATATAAGTTAACGGAATTCTTCTACATGCACAGCCGTTATGCCGCCATGGCTTTGTGCCAACTTCAGTTTGTTAGAGAAGGTTTATTAACTTAAATGTGTTAAAATAATGAGTTGAAGCATTTCGATATCGCTTGCTAAATGTGTATATACAACAAAATCTATTTTATACCTAAATATAAGATTACGGAATTCTTCTAAATGCACTGCCGTTTTGCCGCCATGGCTTTGTATCACCTTCAATACGTTAAAGAAGGTTAATTATTTTAAAAAGGTAAAACTAATGGTTTGAAGCAATTCGATATCGATTGCTAAATGTGTATATACAAGAAAATCGACATTATACCTAAATATAAGATTACGGAATTCTTCTACATGCACTTTCGTTTTGCCGGCATGGCTTTATATAAACTTCAATACGTTAAAGAAGGTAAATTAACTTAAATATGTTAAACTAATCATTTGAAACATTTCGATATCGATTTCTTAATGCATATATACAAGAAAGTCGAATTTATACCTAAATATAAAATTACGGAATTCTTCTAAATGCAGTGCAGTTATACCGTTAAGGCTTTATGTAGACTTCAGTGCGTTAAAGAAGATTTATTAACTTAAATATGTTAAACTTATGATTTGAGGCATTTCGATATGGATTGCTAAATGTGTAAATACAAGAAAATCGAATTTATACCTAAATACAAGATAACGGAATTCTTCTAAATGCACTGCCGTTATGCCGTTAAGGCTTTATGTAGACTTCAGTGAGTTAAAGAAGGTTTATTAACTTAAATATGTTAAACTAATGATTTGAAGCATTTTGATATCGATTGCTAAATGTGTATATACAAGAAAATCGACTTTATACCTAAATATAAGATTAAGGAATTCTTCCAAATGTACTGTTGTTATGCATTTCGATATCGATTGCTAAATGTGTATATACAAGAAAATCGACTTTATGCCTAAATATAAGATTAAGGAATTCTTCCAAATGTACTGTTGTTATGCCGCCATGACTCTATGCTCACTTCAATACGTTAAAGAAGGTTAATTAACTTAAATATGTTAAACTAATGATTTGAAGCATTTTGATATCGACTGCTAAATGTGTAAATGCAAGAAAATCGACTTTACACCTAAATAAGAAATTATAACATTACGGAATACTTCTAATTGCACTGCCGTTATACCGTTAAAGCTTTATGTAGACTTCAGTAAGCTAAAAAATGTTTATTAACTTAATATGTTAAACTAATGATTTGAAGCATTTCGATATCGATAGAAATATATGTATATACAAGAAAATCGACTTTATACCTAAATATAAGATTAAGGAATTCTTCTAAACGCACTGCCGTTATGCCGCCATGCCTTTGTGTTAACTTTAGTGCGTTAAAGTAGGTTTGTTAACTTAAATATGCTAAACTAATGATTTGAATCATTTCTATATCGATTGCTAAATGAGTATATACAAGAAAATCGACTTTATACCTAAATATAAGATTACGTAATTCTTTTAAATGCTTTGCCGTTATGCCGTTAAGGCGTTTGTAGACTTCAATAAGATAAAGAGGGTTAATTAACTTAAATATGTTAAACAAATGATTTGAAGCATTTCGATATCGATTGCTAAATGTGTATATACAAGAAAATCGACTTTATACCTAAATATAAGATTACGGAATTCTTCCAAATGCACTGCCGTGATGCCGTTATGGCTTCATTTTAAGTTTAGTTCGTTTAAGATGGTTTGTTAACTTAGATATGTTACACCAGTTATTTGAAGCATTTCGATATCGATTGCTAAATGAGTATATACAAGAAAATCGACTTTATACCTAAATATAAGATTACGGAACTTTTCAAATGCACTGCCGTTGTACCGTTATGTCTTTATGTAAACTTCAGTAAGATAAATAATGTTAATTAACTTAAATATGTTAAACTAATGATTTGAGGCATTTCGATAAAAGTTCGATTTTCTTGTATATACACATTTAGCAAGCGATATCGAATTGCTTCAAATCATTAGTTTACCATATTTAAGTTAATTAACCTTCTTTAACATATTGAAGTTGATATAAAGCCATGGCGGCATAACGGCAGTGCGTTTAGAAGAATTCCTTAATCTTATATTTAGGTATAAAGTCGATTTTCTTTTATATACACATTTAGCAATCGATAACGAAATGCTTCAAATCATTAGTTTAACATATTTATGTTAATTAACCTTCATTATCTTACTGAAGTTTACATAAAGCCATAACGGTATAACGGCAGTGCATTTGAAAAGTTCCGTAATCTTATATTTATGTATAAAGTCGATTTTCTTGTATATACTCATTTAGCAATCGATATCGAAATGCTTCAAATAACTGGTGTAACATATCTAAGTTAACAAACCATCTTAAACGAACTAAACTTAAAATGAAGCCATAACGGCATAACGGCAGTGCATTTGGAAGAATTCCGTAATCTTATATTTAGGTATAAAGTCGATTTTCTTGTATATACTCATTTAGCAATCGATATCGAAATGCTTCAAATAACTGGTGTAACATATCTAAGTTAACAAACCATCTTAAACGAACTAAACTTAAAAAGAAGCCATAACGGCATAACGGCAGTGCATTTTGAAGAATTCCGTAATCTTATATTTAGGTATAAAGTCGATTTTGTTGTATATACACATTTAGCAATCGATATCGAGATGCTTCAACGCATTAGTTTAAAATATTAAGTTAATAAACATTTTTTAGCTTACTGAAGTCCATATAAAGCTTTAACGGTATAACGGCAGTGCAATTAGAAGAATTCCGTAATGTTATAATTTCTTATTTAGGTGTAAAGTCGATTTTCTTGCATTTGCACATTTAGCAGTCGATATCAAAATGCTTCAAATCATTAGTTTAACATATTTAAGTTAATTAACCTTCTTTAACGTATTGAAGTTGACATAGAGTCATGGCGGCACAACAACAGTACATTTGGAAGTATTCCTTAATCTTATATTTAGGTATAAAGTCGATTTTCTTTTATATACACATTTAGATATCGATATCGAAATGCCTCAAATCATTAGTTAAACATATTAAGTTAATAAACATTTTTTAGCTTACTGAAGTTTCCATAAAGCCATAACGGTATAACGGCAGTGCACTTGGAAGAATTCCGTTATCTTATATTTAGGTATAAAGTCGATTTTCTTGTATATACACATTTAGCAATCGATAACGAAATGCTTCAAGTCATTAGTTTAACATATTTAAGTTAATTAACCTTCTTTAACGATCTGAATTTGGCATATAGCCACGGCGGCATTACGGCAGTGCATGTAGAAGAATTCCGTTATCTTATATTTAGGCATAAATTCGATTTTCTTGTATTTACACATTTAGCAATCGATACCGAAATGCTTTAAATCATTAGTTTAACATATTAAGTTAATAAACATTTTTTAGCTTACTGAAGTTACATAAAGCCATAACGGTATAACGGCAGTGCATTGGAAGAATTCCGTTATCTTATATTTAGGTATAAAGTCGATTTTCTTGTATATACACATTTAGCAATCGATAACGAAATGCTTCAAGTCATTAGTTTAACATATTTAAGTTAATTAACCTTCTTTAAGGATCTGAATTTGGCATACAGCCACGGCGGCATTACGGCAGTGCATGTAGAAAAATTCCGTAATCTTTTATTTAGGTATAAAGTCGATTTTCTTTTATATACACATTTAGATATCGATATCGAAATGCTTCAAATCATAAGTTTAACATATTAATTTAATAAACATTTTTTAGCTTACTGAAGTTTCCATAAAGCCATAACGGTATAACGGCAGTGCACTTGGAAGAATTCCGTTATCTTATATTTGGGTATAATTCGATTTTCTTGTATATACACATTTAGCAAGCGATATCGAAATGCTTCGAATCATTAGTTTAACATATTTAAGTTAATTAACCTTCTTTATCCTACTGAAGTTTACATAAAGCCATAACGGTATAACGGCAAGGCACTTGGAAGAATTCCGTTATCTTATATTAAGGTATAAAATCGGTTTTGTTGTATATACACATTTAGCAATAGATATCGAGATGCTTTAACTCATTAACTTAACATATTTAAGTTAATAAACCTTCTTTAACGATCTGAATTTGGCACATAGCCACGGCGGTATTACGGAAGTGCATGTATAAGAATTCCGTAATCTTTTATTTAGGTATAAAGTCGATTTTCTTTTATATACACATTTAGATATCGATATCGAAATGCTTCAAATCATTAGTTTAACATATTAAATTAATAAACATTTTTTAGCTTACTGAAGTTTATATAAAGCCTTAGCGGTATAACGGCAGCGCATTTAGAAGAATTCCGTTTTCTTATATTTAGGTATAAATTCGATTTTCTTGTATATACACATTTAGCAAGCGATATCGAAATGCTTCAAATCTTTAGTTTAACATATTTAAAATATTTAACCTTCTTTATCCTACTGAAGTTTACATTAAGCCATAACGGTATAAGGGCAGTGCCTTTGAAGAATTCCGTAATCTTATATTCAGGTATATAGTCGATTTTGTTGTATATACACATTTAGCAATCGATATCGAGATGCTTTAACTCATTAACTTAACATATTTAAGTTAATAAACCTTCTTTAACGATCTGAATTTGGCACATATAAGAATTTCGTAATCTTTTATTTAGGTATAAATTCGTTTTTCTTTTATATACACATTTAGATATCGACATCGAAGTGCTTCAAATCATTAGTTTAACATATTGAATTAATAAACATTTTTTAGCTTACTGAAGTCTACATAAAGGCTTAAAGGTATAACGGCAGTGCATTTAGAAGAATTCCGTTATCTTATATTGAGGTATAAAGTCGATTTTCTTGTATATACACACTTAGCAATCGATATCGAAATGCTTCCAATCATTAGTTTAACATATTTAAGTTAATTAAGTTTCTTTAACGTAATGATATAAAGCCATGGCGGCATAACGACAGTGCATGTAGAAGAATTCCGTAACCTTTTATTAGGCATAAAGTCGATTTTCTTGTATATACAAATTTTTCAATCGATATCGAAATGCTTCAAATCATTTGTTTGACATATTAAGTTAACAAACATTTGTTAGCTTACTGAAGTCTACATAAAGCCTTAACGGTATAGCGGCAGTGAATTTAGAAGAATTATGTAATGTTAAAATTTTATAGTTAGGTATAAAGTAGATTTTCTTGTATTTGCACACTTAGCAATCGATATCGAAATGCTTCAAACCATTAGTTGAACATATTTAGAATAATTAACCTTCTTTAACGTATTAAAGGTGATACAAAGCCATGGTGGCATAACGACAATACATTTGGAAGAATTCCGTAATCTTATATTTAGGTATAAAGTCGATTTTCTTGTATATACACATTAAGCAATCGATATCGAAATGCTTCAAATCAAAAGGTTAACATATTTAAGTTAATAAACCTTCTTTAACATATTGAAGTTGATATAAAGCCATGGCGGCATTACGGCAGTACATTAAGAAGAATTCCGTAATCTTATATTTAGGTATAAAGTCTATTTTGTTGTATGTACACATCTAGCAAGCGACATCGAAATGCTTCAACTCATTAGTTTAACATATTTACGTTAATAAACCTTCTTTAACGAACTGAAGTTGCATAAAGCCATGGCAGCATAGCGGCAGTGCATGTAAAAGGATTCCGTTATCTTATATTTAGGTATAAAGTCGATTTTCTTGTATTTGCACATTTAGCAATCGATATCGAAATGCTTCAAACCATTAGTTAAACATATTTAGAATAATTAACCTTCTTTAACGTATTGAAGGTAATACAAAGCTATGGTAGCATAACAACAGTACATTTGGAAGAATTCCGTAATTTTATATTTAGGTATAAAGTCGATTTTCTTGTATTTGCACATTTGGCAATCGATATCGAAATGCTTCATACCATTAGTTTAACATATTTAAAATAATGAACCTTCTTTAACGTATTGAAGGTGATACAAAGCCATGGTGGCATAACGACAGTACATTTGGAAGAATTCCGTAATTTTATATTTAGGTATAAAGTCGATTTTCTTGTATATACACATTAAGCAATCGATATGGAAATACTTCAAATCATAAGTTTAACATATTTAAGTTAATTAATCCTCTTTGTCTTACTGAAGTCAACAAAAGGCTTAACGGCATAACGGCAATGCATTTGGAAGAGTTCGGTAATCTTACATTTAGTTATAAAGTCGATTTTGTTGTATATACGTATTTAGCAATCGATAACGAAATGCTCCAAGTCATTAGTTTACCAAATTTAAGTTAACATATTTAAGTTAACATATTTAAGTTAATTAACCTTCTCTATCTTACTGAAGTTTACATAAAGCCATAACGGTATAACGGCAGTGCATTTGGAAGAATTCCGTAAACTTATATTTAGCTATAAAGTCGATTTTCTTGTATATAAACATTTAGCAATCGTTATCGAAGTGCTTCAAATCGTTAGTTTAACATATTTAAGTTAATAAAGGTTCTTTAACGCACTGAAGTCTGCATAAAGCCTTAACGGTATGACTGCAGTGCATTCAGATTCCGTAAACTTCTATTTAGGTATAAAGTCGATTTTCTTGTATTTACATATTAAGCAATCGATATCGAAATGCTTCAAATCATTAGTTCAACATATTTAAGTTAATTAACCCTCTCTATCTTATTGAAGTCTATATAAAGCCTTAACGGCATAACGGCAGTGCATTTAAAAGAATTCCGTTATCTTATATTTAGGTATAAAGTCGATTTTGTTGTATGTGCACTTTTAGCAAGCGATATCGAAATGCTTCAACTCATTAGTTTAATATATTTAAGTTAATAAACCTTCTTTAACGAACTGAAGTTGGCATAAAGCCATGGCCGCATAACGGCAATGCATGTAGAAGAATTCCGTTATCTTATATTTAGGTAGAAAGTCGATTTTCTTGTATATACACATTTATCAAGCGATATCGAAATGCTTCAAATCATTAGTTTAACATATTTAAGTTAATTATCCTTCTTTAACGTATTGAAGTTGATATAAAGCCATGGCGGCATAACGGCAGTGCATTTAGAAGAATTCCGTAATCGTATATTTAGGTATAAAGTCGATTTTGTTGTATATACACATTTAGCAATCGATATCGAGATATTACATTAACATATTTAAGTTAATAAATCTTCTTTAATGAACTGAAGTTTGCATAAAGCCATGGCGGCATAACGGCAGTGCATATAGAAGAATTCCGTAATCTTATATTTAGGTATAAAGTCGATTTTGTTGTATATACGCATTTAGCAATCGATATCGAGATTTTTCAACTCATAAGCTTAACATATTTAAGTTAATAAACCTTCTTTAACGATCGGAAGTTGGCATATAGCCACGGCGGCATTACGGCAGTGCATGTAGAAGAATTCCGTGATCTTATATTTAGGTATAAAGTCGATTTTCTTTTATATACACATTCAGATATCGATATCGAAATGCTTCAAATTATTAGTTGAACATATTAAGTTAATAAACATTTTTTAGCTTACTGAAGTCTACATAAAGCCTTAACGGTACAACGGCAGTGCATTTAGAAGAATCCCGTTATCTTATATTTAGGTATAAATTCGATTTTCTTGTATATACACATTTAGCAAGCGATATCGAAATGCTTCAAATGATTAGTTTAACATATTTAAGTTAATTAACCTTCTTTAACGTATTGAAGTTGATATAAAGCCATGGCGGCATAACGGCTGTGCATTTGGAATAGTTCCGTAATTTTATAATTTTATATTTAGGTATAAAGTCGATTTTCTTGTATTTACACATTTAGCAATCGATATCGAAATGCTTCAAACCATTAGTTTGACATATTTAGAATAATTAACCTTCTTTAACGTATTGAAGGTGATACAAAGCCATGGTGGCATAACGACAGTACATTTGGAAGAATTCCGTAATTTTATATTTAGGTATAAAGTCGATTTTCTTATATATACACATTAAGCAATCGATATGGAAATGCTTCAAATCATAAGTTTAACATATTTAAGTTAATAAACGTTCCTTAACGCACAGAAGTCTACATAAAGCCTTAACGGTATAACTGCAGTGCATTCAGATTCCGTAAACTTCTATTTAGTTATAAAGTCGATTTTCTTGCACTTACATATTAAGCAATCGATATCGAAATGCTTCAAATCATTAGTATAACATATTTAAGTTAATTAACATTCTTTGAGGATCTGAATTTGGCATACAGCCACGGCGGCATTACGGCAGTGCATGTAGAAGAATTCCGTTATCTCATATTTAGGTATAAAGTCGATTTTCTTGTATATACACATTTAGCAATCGATAACGAAATGCTTCAAGTCATAAGTTTAACATATTAAGTTAATAAACATTTTTTAGCTTACTGAAGTTTCCATAAAGCCATAACGGTATAACGGCAGTGCACTTGGAAGAATTCCGTTATCTTATATTTGGGTATAATTCGATTTTCTTGTATATACACATTTAGCAAGCGATATCGAAATGTTTCAAATCATTAGTTTAACATATTTAAGTTAATTAACCTTCTTTATCCTACTGAAGTTTACATAAAGCCATAACGGTATAACGGCAAGGCACTTGGAAGAATTCCGTAATCTTATATTTAGATATAAAGCCGCATTTGTTGTATATTTGCATTTAGCAATCGATAACGAAATTCTTCAAATCATTAGTTTACCATATTTAAAATAATTAACCCTTTTTAACGTAACGAAGGTGATATAAATCCATGGCGGCCTAACGACAGTGCATTCAGAAGAATTCCGTTATCTTATATTTAGGTAAAAATTCGATTTTGTTGTATATACGCATTAAAATCGATATCGAAATGCTTTAAATCATTAGATTAACATATTTAAGTTAATTAACCTTCTTTATCCTACTGAAGTTTGCATAAAGCCATAACGGTGTAACGGCAGTGTATTTGGAAGAATTCCGTAATCTTATATTTAGGTATAAAGTCGTTTTTGTTGTATATACACATTAAGCAATCGGTACCGAGTTGCTTCGACTCATTAGCTTAACATATTTAAGTTAATAAACCTTCTTTAACGAACTGAAGTTGCATAAAGCCATGGCGGCATAACGGCAGTGCATGTATAAGAATTCCGTAATCTTTTATTTAGGTATAAATTCGTTTTTCTTTTATCTACACATTTAGATATCGACATCGAAGTGCTTCAAATCATTAGTTTAATATATTGAATTAATAAACATTTTTTAGCTTACTGAAGTCAACATAAAGGCTTAAAGGTATAACGGCAGTGCATTAAGAAGAATTCCGTTATCTTATTTTTAGAAAAAAAGTCGATTTTCTTGTATATACATATTTAGCAATCGATATCGAAATGCTTCCAATCATTAGTTTAACATATTTAAGTTAATTAAGTTTCTTTAACGTAATGAAGGTGATATAAAGCCATGGCGGCATAACGACAGTGCATGTAGAAGAATTCCGTAACCTTTTATTAGGCATAAAGTCGATTTTCTTGTATATACAAATTTTTCAATCGATATCGAAATGCTTCAAATCATTTGTTTGATATATTTAAGTTAATAAACTTTTTTTAGCTTACTGAAGTCTACATAAAGCCTTAACGGTATAGCGGCAGTGAATTTAGAAGAATTATGTAATGTTAAAATTTTTATAGTTAAGTATAAAGTAGATTTTCTTGTATTTGCACATTTAGCAATCGACATCGAAATGCTTCAAACCATTAGTTTAACATATTTAAGTTAATTAAACCTCTCTATCTTACTGAAGTCTACATAAAGCCTTAACGGCATAAGGGCAGTGCATTTAAAAGAATTCCGTTATCTTTTATTTAGGTATAAAGTCGATTTTGTTTTATATACATATTTAGCAAGCGATATCAAAATGCTTCAACTCATTATTTTAACATATTTAAGTTAAAAAACCTTCTTTAACGAACTGAAGTTGGCATAAAGCCATGGCGGCATAACGGCAGTGCATGTAGAAGAATTCCGTTATCTTATATTTAGGTATAAAGTCGATTTTCTTGTATATACACATTTAGCAAGCGATATCGAAATGCTTCAAATCATTAGTTTAACATATTTAAGTTAATTAACCTTCTTTAACGTATTGAAGTTGATATAAAGCCATGGCGGCATAACGGCAGTGCATATAGAAGAATTCCGTAATCTTATATTTAGGTAAAAAGGCGGTTTTGTTGTATATCCACATTTAGCAATCGATATCGAGATGCTTCAACTCATTAGTTTAACATTTTTAAGTTAATAAACCTTTTTTAAACGTATTAAAGTTGATATAAAGCCATGGCGGCATAACGGCAGTGCATTAAGAAGAATTCCGTAATCTTATATTTAGGTATAAAGTCGATTTTCTTGTATTTGTACATTTAGCAATCGATGTCGAAATGCTTCAAACCATTAGTTTAACATATTTAGAATAATTAACCTTCTTTAACGTATTGAAGGTGATACAAAGCCATGGTAGCATAACAATAGCACATTTGGAAGAATTCCGTAATTTTATATTTAGGTATAAAGTCAATTTTCTTGCATATACACATTAAGCAATCGATATGGAAATGCTTTAAATCATTAGTTTAACATATTTAATTTAAATTTAACCTTTCTTTGCCCTTACTGAAGTCTACATAAAGCCTAACGGAACGCAGTGTATTTGGAAGAATTCCGTAATCTTATATTTAGGTATAAAGTCGATTTTGTTGTATATACACATTAAGCAATCGGTACCGAGTTGCTTCGACTCATTAGCTTAACATATTTAAGTTAATAAACCTTCTTTAACGAACTGAAGTTGCATAAAGCCATGGCGGCATAACGGCAGTGCATGTATAAGAATTCCGTAATCTTTTATTTAGGTATAAATTCGTTTTTCTTTTATCTACACATTTAGATATCGACATCGAAGTGCTTCAAATCATTAGTTTAATATATTGAATTAATAAACATTTTTTAGCTTACTGAAGTCAACATAAAGGCTTAAAGGTATAACGGCAGTGCATTAAGAAGAATTCCGTTATCTTATATTTAGAAATAAAGTCGATTTTCTTGTATATACATATTTAGCAATCGATATCGAAATGCTTCCAATCATTAGTTTAACATATTTAAGTTAATTAAGTTTCTTTAACGTAATGAAGGTGATATAAAGCCATGGCGGCATAACGACAGTGCATGTAGAAGAATTCCGTAACCTTTTATTAGGCATAAAGTCGATTTTCTTGTATATACAAATTTTTCAATCGATATCGAAATGCTTCAAATCATTTGTTTGATATATTTAAGTTAATAAACATTTTTTAGCTTACTGAAGTCTACATAAAGCCTTAACGGTATAGCGGCAGTGAATTTAGAAGAATTATGTAATGTTATAATTTTATAGTTAAGTATAAAGTAGATTTTCTTGTATTTGCACATTTAGCAATCGACATCGAAATGCTTCAAACCATTAGTTTAACATATTTAAGTTAATTAAACCTCTCTATCTTACTGAAGTCTACATAAAGCCTTAACGGCATAACGGCAGTGCATTTAAAAGAATTCCGTTATCTTTTATTTAGGTATAAAGTCGATTTTGTTTTATATACATATTTAGCAAGCGATATCGAAATGCTTCAACTCATTAGTTTAACATATTTAAGTTAATAAACCTTCTTTAACGAACTGAAGTTGGCATAAAGCCATGGCGGCATAACGGCAGTGCATGTAGAAGAATTCCGTTATCTTATATTTAGGTATAAAGTCGATTTTCTTGTATATACACATTTAGCAAGCGATATCGAAATGCTTCAAATCATTAGTTTAACATATTTAAGTTAATTAACCTTCTTTAACGTATTGAAGTTGATATAAAGCCATGGCGGCATAACGGCAGTGCATATAGAAGAATTCCGTAATCTTATATTTAGGTATAAAGGCGGTTTTGTTGTATATCCACATTTAGCAATCGATATCGAGATGCTTCAACTCATTAGTTTAACATATTTAAGTTAATAAACCTTCTTTAACGTATTGAAGTTGATATAAAGCCATGGCGGCATAACGGCAGTGCATTAAGAAGAATTCCGTAATCTTATATTTAGGTATAAAGTCGATTTTCTTGTATTTGTACATTTAGCAATCGATGTCGAAATGCTTCAAACCATTAGTTTAACATATTTAGAATAATTAACCTTCTTTAACGTATTGAAGGTGATACAAAGCCATGGTAGCATAACAATAGCACATTTGGAAGAATTCCGTAATTTTATATTTAGGTATAAAGTCAATTTTCTTGCATATACACATTAAGCAATCGATATGGAAATGCTTCAAATCATAAGTTTAACATATTTAAGTTATTTAATCCTCTTTGTCTTACTGAAGTCTACAAAAGCCTTAACGGCACAACGCCAATGCATTTGGAAGAGTTCCGTAATCTTATATTTAGTTATAAAGTCGATTTTGTTGTATATACGTATTTAGCAATCGTTAGCGAAATGCTTCAAGTCATTACTTTAACATATTTCAGTTAACATATTTAAGTTAATTAACCTTCTTTATCTTACTGAAGTTTACATAAAGCAATAACGGTATAACGGCAATTCATTTAGAAGAATTCCGTAATCTTATATTTAGGTATAAAGTCGATTTTCTTGTATATACACATTTAGCAATCGATATCGAAATGCTTCCAATCATTAGTTTAACATATTTAAGTTAATAAACCTTCCTTAACGAACTGAAGTTGGCATAAAGCCATTGGCGGCATAACGGCAGTGCATGTAGGAGAATTCCGTTATCTTATATTTAGGTATAAAGACGTTTGTGTTGTATATACGCATTTAGCAATCGATATCGAGATGCTTCAACTCATAAGCTTAACATATTTAAGTTAATAAACCTTCTTTAACGATCTGAAGTTGGCATATAGAAACGGCGGCATTACGGCAGTGCATGTAGAAGAATTCCGTAATCTTTTATTTAGGTATAAAGTCGATTTTCTTTTATATACACATTTAGATATCGATATCGAAATGCTTCAAATCATAAGTTTAACATATTAAGTTAATAAACATTTTTTAGCTTACTGAAGTTTCCATAAAGCCATAACGGTATAACGGCAGTGCACTTGGAAGAATTCCGTTATCTTATATTTGGGTATAATTCGATTTTCTTGTATATACACATTTAGCAAGCGATATCGAAATGCTTCAAATCATTAGTTTAACATATTTATGT